>VYZV01026513.1:2438-86173 GCA_013401275.1 Pandion haliaetus | reverse complement strand
CTGTTGGACATGGTGGTCAATTATTCCCCAGATTCCAGTGAAACTGCTATTCCTACAAAAGAGATGTTAGAAATGTGCATTATGCAGTTTAAATGCTATTGAAATTGATGCCAAGAAAAACAGTTGTGCCTGGATGGCATTGGAGATAATTTGGCAAGTTACCGAAAAGTTTTACTGTACACCCCAATTTATTGCTGTGTATACAAAGGTATCCCATAAGCCAAAAGCTATGTTAAACTATAACAAGTTTATATTTTATGCAGAAGAAGAAAAGGTGACAAGGAAACAGAACATTTTTCAGTATTAAAGAGTATGATGAGAAACTATTTTCTACCAGAGTACAACCATTGGAATGCTTTTGTGGTAGAGAACTTTTTGTTTTGGTAAGTTTTAAAGCCTGTATGTCATCTGGAGACTGTTTCCAGCTCAGGAAGTTTTTGAGCATGTGGTTAGACCACAAAGTGATCTAAAATGCTTTAAGAAAATGTGGTTTCTTTTTCCTCCTAAATTTCTTTATGTGACATTTGTCAACAAACACATCACTGCACAAATGGCATGTGATCCCACAGCAAACTGCCTTTAGGAGTTGAGATTCTGCCTGCCAAGCCCATCTAAGACTCTCCTAAACCAAGTGCTCTTCTTGATGGCCAACATATCCCATATCATGAAGCTACATAAGCTTCATTACCACACTGCTCTTAAACAATGTTATTAACCTGAGGCTTGATGGGGCAAAGAAAGCAGGGCATTGTTTCATGAAGCTAAAAATCAGCGAAAGACTCCTTAACTCCTCCACCAGCAGTGAGACGACCAGAATTGTTTCATGAATGCAAGGACAAGTAGAATATTTGGTACTGCAGACAGTGAGAGAGGATTTTTTTAGCCAGAATTGTTTCATGAATGCAAGGACAAGTAGAATATTTGGTACTGCAGACAGTGAGAGAGGATTTTTTTAGCCCTTGACCAAAACACCAGAATCACTGTAGGAAAGACTGTCAGTGAGTCAAGCATTCTAAGGGGCAGAAAGCAAGAAAGCCTTTCCTATGTTCTCAAAACAACTTGGACTTCAGACACCTTCTATAGTCACTATCCCTGGTGCAAATCCATTTTGCTAAACTCAGCTATTCTAAAATTATTAGCAGGGCTTCAAAATATTATGGGATTGAAAAAATAGTAAGACTGTAAGAAAAACATCACTGAATACTGAGGTCATGGAAGTTGGCATTACTAGTGTTGATGTACTGCTTTCAGTCTGAGGGAGGGCAGGGGGAGTGAAGGAGTACATGTCCCTGTTGGCCTGATCACCATCTGGTTCAGCTTCTGAGATGAACTCTTCTCTCCAATTAGCTCCTCTAATTTGAAAAAAACATTCAAAACAAGTCATAGTTGAACCATAGCATTAAAACTAGTGATGCTATACTTCTAAACATAAATAAAATTTATTTCCAATAACAGGTAAACAGAATAATGTTAATTTGTGTTTGCATATCTCTTTATACCTGAGAAGTTACACTATCTGTTGCTTCTCATAATGACTCAAATTAATGATAGATTCACATTATAAAATGTCACCTAATTCTCTCCATAATAGAAATTTGGTTAAGATGATGTAAGTTACCAAACTAAGCTGTCCATACAATTCAAATATAGAGTATTAAAATTTTGCCTATTTGAAACAAAGAGACAATAAACCACCAACAATTCACAGAAACAGAAAATACAGGCACTGAGTACACAAATGTATTTTACATTTAACCAGCTGTATAACAATTTGATGAATCCCAGATGCTGCAGAAAAGCAAGGCAAGGGCATAACTATGCAACTTATTTGAAACAGATATATATTATTTAAATTTATGCCTGTAACAACAAAGTGATGGACAGGGTATGAGTTTCAGACTGAGTTTACTACATACACCAGAAACCATAGTCCTGTCAGTAAGCAGTCTCACTGATCAAAAATGAGAGGTACTCTAATATTTACTGTGAGAAAATAAGACCTTCCCAGATAGCCTGCAAGGAAAAAAACCCACCTTTTTTCTTCCAAAATACATCTATTATAAAGAATCCCGAAGGAGGAGCTGAACTCCTGCATTCACCCAGGACGCTCTGAGAACTTTCACAGAGTAATCTTCACATAGGAGCTAAGTAAACAAATAAAATCTATAAACCACTTCAGACCTGACAGAGCTATATGGCACAGCAAAAGGTATGAGGAAGGTCGGTCAAAGATTCATTCCCATTGAAAGCCTAAGCCAGCAGCAATAAGGCAGGGCATAGTGAAAAGGGGAACACAGAGAGTGGGAATGGGGAAGAAAGAACGTCAGACCTGTGAGAAGGGAAAGGCTCCAGATTTTCTCAAGGTGACAAAACCCAGAGGCACCTGCCATGTTCTCTGGCTACAGCATGAAATGGCTTCACAGAAAGACCAGGCTTTTCTAATATTTTATGTTAACATGAAGACATTTGTGCTGCAATCTATTTGCCTGTATAATTCCCTGCTATTTGCAAAATTCAACAGCTTAAGTGGGAAAGGGAAAGAGAAAAAGAGATTTTGTGCTACATCTCTGCACAGAGTCCACTGCTTTGTTTTTTAAACAGTTTGGAAGAAAATCATACAGCTAGAGAAAATCTTGATGTCTGTCTTACCTTTTGTTTCTTGTAGCTATAAAAATGAGGGGGCTTTTCTCCTCTAGCCTATTTATCCTAATTTCTGTTTTGTGCTGAAAACAGAGTTGATAACACAGGGCTGTTTTCATTACTGCTGAGCAGTGCTTACACAGAGCCAAGGCCTCTTTTGCTCCTCACCCCACCCCACCAGCGAGGAGGCTGGGGGTACACAAGAAGCTTGGAGGGGACACAGCTGGGACAGCTGACCCCAAAAGACCCAAGGGATATTCCAGACCGTATGATGTCATGCTCAGCAGTAAAAGCTGGGGAAAAAAGAAGAAAGGGGGGCGACATTCATAGGTGTGGCGTTTGTCTTCCCAAGTAACTGTTACGCCTGATGGAGCCCTGCTTTCCTGGAGATGGCTGAACACCTGCCTGCCAATGGGAAGAAGTAAATTAATTCCTTGTTTTGCTTTGTTTGCGTGCGCAGCTTCTGCTTTACCCATTAAACCCCCGAGTTTTCTCACTTTTACCCTTCCAATTCTCTCCCTATCCTGCTGGGGGGGAGTGAGCAAGCAGCTGTGTGGTGCTTAGTTGCCAGCTGAGGTTAAATGATGACAGGTCTTTTCTCCTTTAGCCTATTTTATTAAATTAAATAATATTGTATGACAATAAATCTAATACCACATCTTATTTAGGAATCCCCCAGTGGAAAAACATGCTTTTAGCTGTGCTTCTAAGCAGATACCTGCAGAGCTGTCATTTCCTCAAGTGCAACTCACAGATGTTCTCAAACTGTCTTCACCCTGTTGCATCACATTTGGCATTGGGACAGCTACAGAAGCCATCATTCCCAGCCTCCCACTTGCTCCTCTGCCAGAGGTTACCATAATTCCAATAAGGATGAGGCTGAATGGGACACGCGTTGTACTACTAGCATCCAGGCCTTATTAGCTGAAAATCACAAATTATGTTGGTAAGTCAAAAAGCAAATTACAGACACTTAGGAGTTGCTACTTGTCACATTCAGATTTCCTGTCTGAAGGAGTATCTGGAAGAAAGGCCATGGGCAGCTGCTGCTGGAAATGACTGTAACCACCCCTGCAAAGCTACCAACTTGAAAACCAGCAGCTCAGGTAGTGCTCTTCATGCAGCTGAAAGGTGAAGAACTTGAATGCAACCCCCAGGCCTGCCTGAGATGTTAAGTCCCCAAGCAGGTGGCACACACCAAGCTCTGCACCATCACCACTGTATTGCTTGCACTGCTACAGGGTTTGACTAGTTTAAAGCAGCACTGAATACAGAAACATTACAGCGTGACAGACAGAAAACAAAAACACAGTGGACATACAAAGTGTAGGTCTCATAAAAAAGGGAGGGTAGAGACTACCTGTGTCACATGGGAAGCACCAGAAATTCAAGTGACCCATAAACACAGTCACTTGCCATCGTGTTTCACAGGATGGAAAAAGTAAAGGTGCTCCTCAGCAAGCTTCCACTAATTGACCAAACATGGACTGCTACTGCAGTGCAAACCACTGCAAATCTCCCCTTCCAGTGATGCCTGGAGATCAAAATCCCTCACTAACCTCTGTGTACCTTCCCAAGAGCTGTTCAAGCTATGGGTTATCAATAAAAAATTGAAAAAATCAGTAGGAAAAGTAGGAGTGAAAATGTAGGGAAAGTTAAAAAATAAATTCAATTGAAATATAAAAATTAAAAATATATGGAAATACCAGTGATTACTCATCATTGCTGCATTTGCTAGTTTACAGTGTTTGCTAAAAAGTCTCTAGGTAGTTGCAGAATTCACCTTCAAAAGGTATAATTTATAGCCTGCACATATAACCTAAAGTATGTACACGTGTGTTTATGTATATATCTATAAGGTAATTTTGGTTGAGAATTTAAATCAAACAAGATACAAATAAAATATAGAAATTCTTCTGTAATCCAGGACTCAAGTGATTCTTCCATTTCTTATGATTGTCATTTTAGCTGTGTTGTCTATTCTTGTCATAATTAATTAGACAGGCTCATTAGTTACTTCACTTTGTTCCAATAAGTACTCTGTACACCATTTCTGAAAACAAACCATTTTAAAAGCAAAGCCTTTGTAGACGTAAACCTGCCAGCGGACTCACTCTGAGGCTGTCGCAGGAGATTCTCTGCCACGAGGTCTGAAACCTCATTCACAGTGGTTATCATATCAGCAGGATAACATACACATATTTGTTATGTTATATAAATGGTTAAGTCTTTTGTAGAACATGCAAATCCAACATTAAACTTTCCATGAGAAGTGAAGAAAAAAGACCTCTTCTCAGGTTAGAATGATAAAATAGATAGATTAGCTGAAAGGATTAGTGGCAGTCTATTATATGTCCTACTAGCCTAGTTTAAGCACTTATTCATGCTACCATTCTTCGGAAAAAAACTCTTTCCAGAAATGATTAATTTTGAGGTGATGTATAAAGTCTTCAATGGAGAGGAAAATATTTGGTATCGTGCTCCACTTTTACTGGAATTTTAGCCATGAAATATAAGACCTGCTTTAATTCAGCCAGCACACAGACACTAACCTTACAGGGAATGATTAAGCTGGCAGTTTAAGAATACAATGTGGGGCTTTTACAGTTTTCTTTATATTGTGGCATTTAGTTTAGTTCCGTATATATGTAATTTCAAGGAGCTTTATTGTTGTGGAGTTGGATCTAGAATATAAAGCATTGGTGGCTTTTATGAGCCTGTCTGGACTATCCAAACAAAAAAATCCTTGTAGTAGGCAAGTTTAAGGCACTACTACTCATGAATTTTAATGAATAGGCTAGCATACATATGTAGCACAGCCCTGTGCTGAATGGACTCATAAGTGTTTTAATGTGTTACCACTGGCTAAATTCTGAGGAAAGATGGAGTGGTTGAGACATGTGCTTTAGATCAGGATGATGTGCATTTTCTTTTCACATCTACAGTAGCTTGTTCTGGCTACAGTATTGTGTGTAGAATACAGAGGACCAGGAAGCTGAGAAGGCCAAAAATCTAACTATATCTAGAGACTGTACTTCACAGTCACTTCTGCCTTTTTTTTTTCCATACTCTTAAATTCTAACTGAGCAATAATTGATGAAAATATTCTTTTTGGGTGCTGCAGCCAGATGTTCTCAAATGAAAACTGATGTCCATGCACTGGATGTCCCATTCATCTATCTCTTTCAAATGCCAGGTCATCTCTTGGTCTTTGAGGTTCTTTCAAGAGTAAAGCTCCAGCAAATCAAATAAGTTAAAATCCCATTATAGTTTGTTTTGCAGGGTTTTTAAAGGTACACAAGGACATATTTCCAGCATCTACAAAAATAGTATTTGTTGTACATCCACAAAATGAGACACCTATGAAATACTGACCCCCAACTTAAAAATCTGCTACTCAGTTACAGAAAAACAGTGTTTTCCACCTTCCTGAGCACCTCATTCTTTCCTTCCTTCCCCTGCTTTTCCCTGCTGCTTCCCTAAATGCTACCTCACCTATCACACATCTGGTTCTGGATTACTAAACCTGTGTGCATGCATGCACACACATTTTCATTGTTCATAAAGGAAGGATTTTCTTTATATAACAGGCCCAAGAATATTAAGTGTCTCTAACAATTGACCCTGTGTCCTGACTGTTGTGGCTTTTAGAGCATGGTCACCAGCCAAGCTCAGAGATCATATTGTAATTTTATGAGGCTAATGCTTTTTTCTTCTCTCTGCAACTGACATGTTCTCCCAAGCTACAGAAAATGCTCTGTGTAGGTAAACCTGAGAAGAAAATAGGTCAAGTGCCAATGTTTTTTAAAGCAATAGGAAAGAAGCACTCTCTCAGGATTTCCATGAAAAAAATAAAAATCCAAACATAAAAAAAATTTGGTCTGTTTTTGTTCAGACTTCTCTGATTCTACTCCTATAGCAAAATATGCAAACTCTGCATTATTTCCCCTTGATCTGGGCCAAACCTATTTCAAGAACACACTCAGACCATGTAGAGTCCAGGCTCACAGTTGGATTAATCCGAATGGTCGGTCCTGGTTCCAGCCCACCATAGTGGTCTTTAGAGACAAACGAGCAAGCAAGAAACAGGCTGCTGACTGAGGGATGGAATTCAGAAGCCCCACACAGTGGTACCACTTGCTGGATATGGCTAGGCTATGAGCTCACCTGCCTGGGACAGATACGACCTCTGCAGAAAAGAATTCCCTCTTCATTCACTTTTCGATTCACTGGGACATCTCTTTTCTCTAGGAGAGCCAGCTACTGCTGCCAAACCAGGTGCTGTCTACGAGTAGTCTAAGCATGGCTTTGCCATGAGCAAGAGCAGCACAGTTTTGGCAATCCCCACTCCCAGCTATGAGGGGAAGTGGGCCAGCCACGGCAGACATTGCCAGCATGCTATGGGACTCAGCTGCACACCAGACACAGCCCTAGGGTGCAGTGATGGGACCTCTCAAGGGTTAACACCATGTCTTGCTTGTGAAAGTCTCCTCCAGATCATCCTCCTCATGGCTCAAGTTATACGTGTCTGTAGTCTTGATCGTAGGAAGATTTGGGCATGCAGTTTGGAGGGTGTGGAAATCTGGCCACACATCTGCAGATCCCACAAAGATATGTCAAAAGCTGGTTGTCCCAGAAATGGGCAAGGAGTTTCCTGAAAGAGCTGCTAGCAAACTAGCTTGGGTGTGGTTAGCAAGCCCATTTCAACATTGCACAACATGAGTTCATCTATCCTTTTCAGTCAATTCTTCTTATGTGGTTTCATCTCATCGTTAACTGGTTTTGATTGCAAATCTCCTTGCAGCCTCCTTTTCCTCTGAAAGCAAGATCAGATACACATCTGACAAGTAGCTTATGCTTGCACAACCACAGAAGTAAGCTGTCATGGTAGGGTTGTGAGTAAGTCAGGCTGAATATCTTACGTGAGGGGATAGGAAAGAGGATACATATCTTAGTAAGCTATCCATTGAACCCTAAGCACTGTATAAATTAGTCTACATTGGCCACTTTACCTCTCTCTGCCACTATCTGTCATGTTAATTATTGGGGGAAGACAAGAGAATGTATATGAAAGATGTCAGCAAAATGTATTTTTTGCCTGCTATCGAGTGGGAGTAGAGTTTGAGAAAAACTTCAGGCGATACAGACACAGCTCCCTGGACAGACCGCTCAAGGTTGCTAGGGAAATTAACTGAAAACAACACAGACATAGGCTCACTAAACTTGCCTGTGTTTGGTGATTAGGTTATTTTAAATCTCTCAGGAGATTCCATTCCACTTAAATGTAGTGTGGTAAGACATGTTCAATGATACCCCGAGAGCAGTCGTGTCTGGAATAGCAAGTAACATACACTTCCGTTTCCTTCCTGGTTTGCGATTTGTGATGCCTGTGACCTTCGCTGCAGAGCCATGCTCTGTGGGCAGCAAAGGGGAGGACCAAGGCTGAGACACAGCGAGTTTCCCTGAACAACAGGAGGAGATGAACTCTGGCACCGCTGAGAGTTACACAGCTGATTTTGCCGAAAGCCAGGTATGAAGAGAAGTAAATTTCCAGATGCTTATGACAAAGGAAAATGAAACAGTCATGGCAATCGCTAGTCCTTCCTTACGTGAACTTTCTTGCAGCTCAGCTGTCTCTGGTTACAGGTGACGCAGTCCGAACAGCTGCGGAGGGATTGACCCTGCTCTTCTGGAAAAGACACTTAGCTGACAAGCAGTAGGGTAATGCCCTGTAATGCCCCATCGCTGCCACCGTTTCTGATGGCTGCAAACTGGAAGCCATTTCTCTGTGATTGATTTTCTGGAGCTCAGACTAGCTCTGTTCACGTTCCTCAAAACTGCATCACTGGAAGCTGTGACCTGATTCATTACAGACTGCAGCTTCCGTCACTGGTGGCAGTCAATGCCCAGGAAAAGCCAGTTTAGGGGAAAACTTTGTTCAGTATTGTTTATAAGTGAATGTGTTGAATGCAGAGTACAGCAGCTCTAGTCAGTCGGGTAATACAGCTACATTCCTTCCTCCTTCACCCCCCCTTCAAAATCAGACTTTTATTTGCAATGGATTTTTCCACAACTGTAGCATAGAGGAAAGGTAGTGAAATGATGCATGTAATTACTGTTATACTTACCTGGATACAAAACTCTGTTACAGAAGAGAGAATAGACCCAGACTTAGGAACAGGAGGAATGAGAAGTGGTTTTATTTCCCTTTGTCTCTGTGAAAGAGCATATCAGACACAACCTAGGCTAGAAGAGCAATTTCAGGTGTGTAACAGGGTTTCTGACACCAAACCTGACACTGAAAGGGACTCCAGGGCATTATGAAGGTACTGGAGAAGATGATGTTAAGAAGAGGAGATAACCATGATACAAACCAGCTCTTAGTCAATAAATGAAAGCTTGCCTACTAGATACCTTGCCCAAAATGTCACTAACTAGGGGGGAAAGAGTTTGATGGTGAAGGCAAAACAAACAGGAGAAGCTGTCTGCCTAGAAATTCTGGCCAACCACAATATGCCCTCTTGGAAATGGAAATTAATATGCCAGTGAATCATACCTCTGCTGAGGGGACCTCTGCTGACAGACCAGTTGCAGACAAAGTGAAAAGCACACAAAGTAAAACAGGAAACTTGACCCAAACAAAGAATCCAAGAGCCAACACCACTGCATTCAGGTCATTGACTAAATACAACCACAAAAAGGCAATGGCACAAGCACCGGTGGTTTATGTATACCTCACGCTGGCAAGCTACAGGACAGCAGTTAAGACAAAACCAAAGACAAGTACAAAGCAGTAACAGAAAGCAAACATAACCCAGTCTGGGCCCCTACCATGATGACCCAGAAAAAGCCTCAGCCATCTGCTGGTGTATCACAAGAGAATCATGAGAGGTGAAATGCTCAAATACCCAAGAGAGTGCAGGCAGCAGCTACAAGGTAAAAACAAGATGTTACTCTTACAATGTGCAAGCAAATCTATTCATGTTGCAAATTCAGTTGTTTAAAAGAAGCCTGCATCAATTAATCCTATATCCCTCAGTATGCTTAGTGACAGAGGATGCCTCCAGCAGGCAGTATCTAGTAGCCTAAGTTAACTACAAGCTTTTCCAGAGAGGCCCTCGTAGACAATCCAATCCATATGCACCCTTAACTAACACAAATTTTCTTTCCACTCTGCTGAATATTCAACATGTACTGAATTTAAGTTCTGCAATAAATCAAGGCAATTAAAAATAGTTAACAGTTGCGCTTACATGAGAACAAGAATTTTGAGATAATTATTCTGAAAGTTGGAAATGGAACCAAGCAATCTGTCTAATTAGCTTTAAACTTACTCCTGCTTTTTGGAGTCAGATTGGAAAGGATTTGAGGGATGGGAATTTCAGAAAGTGTTGCTCAAATACTTCAGATTTAACACCAGTCTGAAAGTTCAATATGTGTCACAAACCACTGTAGTAATAATGATGGTGATAATAAAACTTTGATAGCAGCCATCTGCCCATTCCAGACAGTTGAATCATTTCCAGTGCTCCCTGAGAGCCAACACTGACATGGATTTTTATACATTATATCACAGACAGTATATGCAGGGTCTGCAGTCGAGACCTTTCTGTAATGACGTCAAAGAGGTTGTGCAGCCAGCTTTTAAAAGTGCTGCAGGCTAGTCCTAATGACATTAGGATATAACAAATGAGGAAAGGAAGATATGTATATCAATGTTACAATAACAAGCAAGGACAGCACACTTAGCTCTGGAGGCAGCACTTAGGTTATCCTCCACGGAGCTGCTCTCCAAAGTTTGCGTCAGTGGAGGGGGTGGGGTGTGAATTCCATGACGAAGGGGCATAACTCAGCTGGAGGACTTCTTGGTGTGAAGCCTGGAAAAAAGTAAAGGAAAAGGCTTTGGAATTGTTAAGATAGAACTTAAGAAACTGTAAAGAGAAGAGACTTTAGCAAGATGTTTCAGTTGTCTGCTTGCAGAGATAAGAGTCAAGTATACTGTTAAGAACATTCTATAAGACATAGCTAAGGAGTTTTTCCAAAAGCAAATTGAAAATCTCAAAATAAAATAATCTAACAAAATATTCAAAGAACACTCATAGACTGCAGGCAGAGATGCACAACGAGTCAGTTTGTTTCAGCCCTGGTGACAGCCTGCATACAGCCACATCTGTGGGTGACCACATCTGAGCTGGAGCTTTGCTGGTACATAAAAGAGGGACGCAGTAGCCAACTTTTCCTCTGGCATCCCCTAGAAGCCTAAAAGCTGCATCTCTTCTCTGGTGCACCTGGATCTGTCAGATCTCTGGATAATCTGGGAAGCTCACATCAGGTATTTATAAAAAGGGATGCAAGAAGACCTGTTTCTTAGTAGAGGGCAGAGAAACAGCAGAGCATGAGTCCAGTTTCAGGTTTTATAGGAGTTAATTTAAACCAGGACAATTTTTAGGAGGCTTTGATGGACAATTTTATATTTTTAAAGTCCAAATTAATAAGTGGTTGACAGATTTTTGACAATAAGCATATCTGTATGCTGTGATGGGTGAAAAACCTGAGACAAACGTACAGGATCTCTGCCAGTACTTGTGAAATAAGGTGTAGATGACTTCCTGGCGCAAGTGGGTATTCTGTTCATTGCATGACATATAATTTGTGGGATGTTGCCATTTACACTCAGTAAATACTCATATTCATGTAAATGAGACTATACTACTATTTGTATGAAGTATGTTAACAAATCTGTGTTATTTTCTTTACCTCTAAAATATCCTGTGATTTAGCCATTCACGCTAATAGCATAATGTGCACATTCAGAGTTTCTTTATGGCCTTATTTAATTTTTCTTTATATTTTCACTCTACTTAGCAGTACTTGCAGCATTCCAGATGTATCTCTCAGAATAGGTATACAGTTTAGCATAATTACACTTATCTATAATTATCAAAATTAAAAAGGTAAAGTTTTATTCCCTGTACCTTTACTTTTATCTTATTTTTTGGAAATCATTAAAAAGACCACCAATGAAAAACACCATTTAAGAGTTAAGTTTGGTAATGTTTTCAATCCTTGCTTGTAACTATATCTAATTGTATCATGAAAATGCACTTTTAAAAGTATTTTTATTTACTGTGGATTGTTAGTCTTGAAAGGAGCATTCTGGGGACAGTTAAAGGTTCTGGGTCTTTAGACCCAAGGAATGAAGAACAGAGGCATTACCACATTTGAAGGTATCAAGTGTCTCCAGGTACTATATTTCAATGTACAATGCAATAAAACAGAGGTTTTGGAGAGATAGGGAATTGTGAATACTTCCCTGAGATAAATCTATATTTTGGGGTAATCGTAATACTGCAGATTGGCAGGGTGCAGTGTGGGCTGGCAGCTCTTGGGGGGCCGGGGGCAGCCCCAACCCCAGGCATGGGGCATCTCCCTGGGGACAGGCAGGGCAGGGCTGTGGGGAGCTGGGGACCGATCATGCTGCGGCATCACTGGGGCAGGGGCTGATGGCCTCAGGGGGCTGAAATGGGGCGTTGAGGAGCTGAAATTAGGTCCTGAGCCATGAGTAGGGTGGAGGGAGTCCTCAGGGGTGGGCAGGAGCCGTCATGCCCCTCAGGGCTCTGACAGAAATAGTTGAATTCTATTGCATAGCTTTGATTTTACGGAAACCAGGTGCAATAGCAGTTATGTTGCAGAGAAATTATTCTACCAAAGGATACAAGTCATGCTAAATAAAACGTGCATCCTCACAGCACTGTGCAAATGTTAACAAATACCTAACCTGAGTCAGATCGTAGTACAGCAACGTAATCTTCATGAAAATTGGTCAGACTGCTAACCTGCCGTTTCTGCTGTTTGATCTGTCTTCTTCCCTGTTGGTGTCTCTGCAGCACTCTTATGTGCTTCCCTTGTAGGCTTTTCAATTTTACTTCTTTATCATCCAAAATAATCAAGGTTGGATTTGCTACTTTTAATCAAGTGTTGTGATCACCTCTGATTTGCTACATGATGACAACCATGTTATCTGATGGAAAGGTAATGTAAAAAGACCTGCAAAAATCAGAAAAAAAATAAATAAACCCCAAAGCACAACCTTCCTGGGATCAAGCTACTGCAGGTGTTTTCTGTCTCCCTCTAGTTTAGTTATTACCAGCTGTTCTTCATCTATAAACTCAACTCATTCCAACACTTTGCCATGCTGGTGGCAGTGTTGTGTGGTAGAAGACAAGTAGCAAAATGTCTTCCTTGCCTTGTGCTTTTTATCTGTTTTGCCTGGGTTTAGTTGTATAATGTGCTAAGACAAGAAACTCAGCAAAGCCTTAAGCCCCCAGAGTCTGTTATTTTCTGTAAGACAGTAAACTTAGATTGATTTCTGAGATAAACTAGAGGAATGGTGATTTTTATGGTAAACCATGATTCTGATGGAAAACAATTTTTAAAATCAGGTAAATATATCGAAGGAGACAAACAGAAGCTAAAAATATCAGACTTCAGGGTGAAGATCTGAATTGGTTTTAGTTCCAGTGAAAGATTATGCCGACATAAGAACTACTCCCTGAGAAGCATGGGGAAATGAAGAACAGCTGAGGATCGACAAACATAGTGTGTGCTTGGTGCCACCGTAACTTCAGGCATGGGGACAGAATCACAGTGGTCATAACAGACCAGAAAGTCTCCTGTTACAGCATTTGTTCTGAACCTCTTCCATCCCTTCACTGAACTCAGTAAAATGGCAGAAAGGATGAGCAAATGCTTCCATGATGATACTTTTACCAATTCTCTTAAAAAACCATTCACTTGATATAACCCAGCAATTGCAGTGCAAAGGACTTGGCTGCTGGACTCAACACTTTACCATCAAGTTTCCCAGATGTTCACACAGTGTGTCTGAAGCTTTTGCTATCCCAACTGCCAGACTTTTTTTCTCAAATAAAGAGGGAAAGGAACTGAGGGGATTAGGAATTGTTAAATGGAGGAAACATCAGAGCAGGAATATAAATACAGAAAGTGAATGGTGCCTTTGCTGACCTAAGAAACACCAGAAAAACAGCATTACAGGTTTCAACTATTTATTGTAACCTAATGTATTGATGTTGCATTCCTACTCCCAGTTTGTTCACATGAAATACCCTAGATTTATTGCACAGAAACCAAAGACTGTCTCATGGGATGTAACAGACTGGAAATAGAGGGTATGTATTAATTTCAAAATTGGGGGGGGGAGAAAAATCTGATCTTTGGGATACCCCAAACTAAGCCTTGTAAGGCTTATGCATTACTAAAGTTCAATTTTTCCAAGTTAGAGAGAGTGATTTGGACGTTTGACTACTCAGATCTTTGAGCACTCACTGTTCATATGGACATAGACTGTTCCTATGGATCAGGGGTGGACTTAATGTGCCTTGAATCCAAAGCCTACTAAAAAAGAAAGTGGTAAAGTGGCTACAAGACTTTCATCTTTACAGCAGTGAACTGGCCTATTCAAATGTTAATTCAGGGATACATTGAGAATCATCTATAAATTTTTAGTAAACTTGAATCAAGACGTAATTTTTGTAGCTAAAACCTCTCTCTAATCATAATTTTCATAAATATTCATGTGATCAGTGTTTTTTTTATTTTTCTGCCCATTTAAGATTCTGATTTCTCTGCCAGGAGCCACTATGTGCTAGGATGAAATCCATAAAAAACAATATTTCTAAAAACATGGATAATGTATAGGGATGGGATTGCTCAGATTACCTTATTCAGCACATGTCAATATGAGATAAGCAGATACTTTTATGTTCATGTTTTTACTATGTCCACAAAAGCGTATTTACATAAATAATACCTGATGAAAATCATAGCTTATTTCTGAATTTCAGAAACTCATTTACCATCTTCCATTATCCAGAAAAGTAACAAATATGAAAAATTAAACTCCTATAATGGAGTAATGACAGTTCCAAGACAATAATTTATTTAGGAACTTATATAGCTCTTTTTATATGTTACAGCATTTTTCCAAGTAAAACAACAGTCAAACCTTTCTTTTTGTTCACAGATTTTCAATAAACAATTTTTCTTTCAATTCAGTATGAACGCCATATAACTGGCACAACTTTGTATGGTGAACCCATAACAGCAGGAATGATTCTAGTCTCATTATCTCTCCTTTTTTCATGTCCCACTTTCTTCTCATTCCCCTGACCATCCATAAATTACTGCTGCTTTATTTTACTATTTTCCCTGAAAGTCATTGATTTAAAAGACACTAAATCATATTTAAAAAAAAAAAAATTCAGGTGAGAGAATCTTCTGACATACAAAATGCAGGACAGAATTAAACTCATGCAAACAAACCCAAGCTTCTTAAACCTTAATTGCACTAAAGTAACCGTGTTTCAGTAGGCTGAAGAATCCCACAAAGGGAAAATACAACAAAGGTCACCTAATAAACTTTTGCAAAACTTGTTCCAGCCTGTAGAGCCATATCATATTGTTCCATTAATTGGATACAAATTTTTGCACAGTAGAATGCATGAGTTGTTTGCTTTACCAGAAGGCTCTTCTGTTCATTGCCATTTCATGGACCATTTCCAAAAGCAAGACAAAAAGTCTTTGTGTGCCTAAAGGAACAAGATTCATACCTTCTTTCTTTTATAATTTACCTTCACACTTCTGAAATACATTATCCACCGAGTCCATTCAGGAGCACCATTTAAGTTTTAAATGTCCTTATGAAGTATAATTATCTAGCTTTACATATGAATAACCCCAAATATAAGCCTATGTTAACCTATTTAATGTTAACAGTCTCAAACTTAGTCATCTAGGCCTCTTTAATGCCCAAGAAAATATAGTAAGTTTGCCCAGGGAAGAATTCATTCAAAAGTGAGATCAATGGCTGAGAAAGGATGAATGGTCCTCTGGAGGGTCCCCCGGTTACAGCAGGATTTTAGACAACTAGCTTAAACTAGACACCTTTAGCTCCTATGCAGCTGAGTCTAGATGAAATGAGTAACATCCACAGGACAGCTGGGGCACAGAGGGAAAAATACTACAACATCTAATTTTAGGCACCTAACCTGAGGTAGTCATAGTGTCAGTGAAGCCTCCCACGAGCTTAGTTCTCAGAATCAGCACTGGAGGCTCCGCTGTCTATGTAGATGTCACTAAATTCAGACAGTATCTTACACAACTACGACAATATGGTGTCTCCTAATTAAGAGTTCTCTCTCCATCACCCAAATCCATAACAGGTCATATGCTAACAGCTTCTAGAGAAGGCTTCTTGCCAAGATGTACTGCTTTGCAATATCAGCTCCCAAAAGGCTCAGCTGAACACCTATCTGACTTTTAGGATGTACAGGGATATTTTCAGTTGCAGTACTAAAAAGAAAATGAGTGAATTCCAATAAAGGGTTCAATTCCCAGTATCAAAATTTTGAACAAAGCTACAAAAAAGGGACATCATCACTATCAGCAGCTGTAGAATGGTGGAGTAAAAAATATTTCCAGAACAGGTTATCATCTTGAGAACTTCTGCCAATATGCTGGAGGAGGGGGCAATTCAAAATGACAAACCAGAGAACTGAAGGTCTGAGAAAACAGGACAATATTTCACAGGGTTTACTACATGACTCTCATCTTGTGTTGAAAAAGTGAACAAGAGGGAGGAAACACTGGTTGAATTCTGTGGAGAAGACACAGAGCCTGTCCTTGCCTTTCAAGCTGCATGTCAACAGGGTCACACTGCTTTGAAAAAGGCATGCAATGTAACAAGGTGTGCAATCAGAGTGAAAACACAATGACTATCTTTCCAGGTTATTTACGTCCAGCAGTAGTTGTCCAGTGCTGGGCACCACGCTTCAAGAAGTCAGCCAAGTGAAGAGACTCTGGACAGAACACCAAATATAAGCATAATTAAAGAAAACATAACACGTGAGAGAAGGCTGAAGAAAATGTGGTTGCTCCACCTAAAATAAAAAAAACCAAACAACTGAGAGAAGACATGACAAAAATCTTCTGTTAGATAAAAAAGCTGTAAAAAGGAAGATTACTTTTTTCATGGCTCTGGTTGATAGGTTTGAATGACAGCAAAAAAAGAAAAAAAATATAACACTATTTGGGGAGTTCCCATCTTCAGAGGTCTTTAAAGAACAGGTTAGACAATCTTGACAAGAGATGAGAAAAACAGAAGGATGAGATAATCTCTTTCAGCCTGTCAGGTTATTTAGATCCCTCTGCTTTTTATTATATTATTATAGTCTGTAATAGGAGTAGCTGAACTATGAGTATCAAGGGTGGTGGGATAGGTCAGCACAAGATTTTTCCCCATCCCTTCTGATGCTACTCACTAAACTGGGCAGTGTGACAGAACAGTTTTCTCAATAGCCTCCTTTAGGCATTGGTTTGGAGCTGGCAGCTTTCGGCTGACTGAATGAAACTACATCTCCCAGGGCTCATTGTTTAGGGCTATTTTCCAGCATTATGGTACTGAATATATCATATACCATGAGAATAATTCATCTTATCTTATCAAAGTCAATCTGTAACTCATCTTTATCTCTTCACCAGCTATATATAAATAGTTGGTTCTGGAAGTACTTAAAAAAACCCATTGAACATATTGGCCCATATTATGACAAAATCCAGATGCATACCAGCTACTTCTCAACACCTTTACTCTTGGGGAAAGAAGAGAGAAACAGAATGGATATACAGTATGTTCCAGCCAGCTCTGAATGATCACTGCATCAGGACCAGAGGGCATGCCATGAAGCACTCCCAGGTATATGGCCAACCTGGTGTAATACATCAGATGGATTGCAGCTTTGGCATTTAGAGTGATGTTCCTGAATTCCTACTCTTCTTATCACCTTTAGTGAGTGAGTAGCACAAATGTGCATGCATTCTTTGAATCTTTCTTATGTAATACTCACCTGAGGTACACATGGTCTTACCTATTTTGGGGCATTATTTTTATGTTTTCTGTGTTTTATGATTTTTCATATAATTTTGTTTACAAGTTAACACAAGTATTTACTGGAAATTAAAGAGGAGGAAAAAAATTGTATCATACACTATTAGCAACACAGTTGTAGCATACATGTTTTACTGTGGACAAAAAAGTTTACATAGAAACATATTGCATTGTAGGAAACCTTATATCACACACATCAAAATGAAAAAGGGTAAAAAGCTAGTTGTAAATCTAATTTCATTTTCTTCTATAAAGACAAAAAAGTTTCAGGGGGGTTCTCTCTTGGTGAACTTTCTGACTTTATTATTCCTTTCTTGCTTTCATATGGTCCAAATGCTATAGTCTTTAAAGAAAAACCACTAATTTATAATTAGAAGCAAAAGTATTAATAACTTGGCCCCACATTTGCAAAGGCAATAGGGGTTTTCCTGTACTTTCTGAGGACTCATAGGCATGTTATGGTGAGGCTACATAAAACAGACTTCCAGTATGGCATTATTCAGATTAACAGATTACATATTAATTCTCAAAACATCGCATAGATGAAGTTTTGTGAAAACAAAAATATGATTAAGAGATTTGTTATCCATATACTGTGTTTCCTGAAAGGCTACAGAGTGATTCTTTTTTTTCTTCTGTCATAAAAAAACACTAATATGAAATATCCTGTTTTAAAAGCACATAATTAAATTAGGAATAATTTTAAGTAGTTGCTTTCTCTGGTTTTGATTAAGGTGCACCAATGCAAGATAAATTACCAATATCTGGGGCTGAATTATCAAGAATGAAACTGAGTGGGCTTTAGTTCTACAGAGGTAATATTAATTGTTGGCAGTTAATGGCAGAATTATAGGTTAATTTTGCTTTTATATAAAACTTCATTGAATGAATTGAACCACATGCACTGTGTCATAATAGGAAACATCAATAAACTCTTAGGGAAATTTCATTTCATTTATGCACTGAAGGTTGTTGTAAAAGCTCATGTTATTCATCTTAGATACAGCTGCACAGCATTTGGTAGTTTTGCCTGGGTTTGTTAATCTTATGTCAGGGAAAAGAGACCATTTCTCATTAACATTTTATAGGCTGTTTGTACTTTAAATATTCTATGTCAAAACTAATTTACCACACTAAATTCAGAGGAAGAAGAAGATTAGGTCATGCTAGGAACTGAGGTTAACACTTAGGAAGCCTCAGAAGTCAGTACAGGGCCAGTGACAATTGACGGGGCATTCTCAAAACCACCAAAATCATCTTACTAGCCCAGACCCCAGAAGTATTGCAGCTCACCCTTCCTCTCTCCCCCAAACCCTACTAGAAGCCTGAATCTAAGGGCTCAAGTAGGTCTGGCAAACAAAGATATATCAGCAAAGGAGGAGCATTAAGAAACTCAGACTGGCAGGTTTCTCTGTGGCTTCAGGCACCTGTAGAGTGTTTTCAGCAGTTGTGAGCAGAAGCATGCTGCCCCTAGCAGGCAACAGCCATGCAGCAAGCCACTGCAGCTGTGATCCCACCGCATCTATCCCTTCCAGTGGATATCAGTCCAACCAAAGCAACAATGTGTCTATGCAGCTAATTGGATCCTAGAAGGACAGTGTAATTCCTTCTGTTTTTTTTTTTTGTTGTTTTTGTTGTTAGCTCAAACATCATGGTCTGTCATCTTAGTCTCATGTTACATGCATTTCACGCATTCTTGTCACCCAGGTTCTGACTGCCCTGACAACCTTACCCTTATTCTTCCAGATATCTTTCACAATGCCTTTCTCTTTCTGTTGATCCTATCCTCTGTAAAACCTACTGAAAGCATTAAATGATAAATTAAATAATAATTGAATTAATGCAATGTTTTCACATCATTACTCTTCTTCTTGTATGTTCTCTCTCTTTCCCTATTGTGCTTGAGAAGCATGACACAAACTGAGGCAGTCAACAGCAAGTGAACATGACCTTTGGTGTATCACCAACATAATATAAAAAAAACCCCCATGAATGAGGACCTCCTGTATCTCAGGTTGCTGCTGTAGCAATAGACAAAAGAACAACATTCACTAGTTCATTTACTTTTTCTGCATCAAGAGAAAATACTCTTGTGAGTACCAACAGAGCATCACAAATGGCCTCTTGTCCTATGATGTCCCTTTGTGCATATACCAATATAGTCATCTGTCAGTGTGCACTCACTTCTGCTGTGATCTTTTCATATATTGCTTGACACTTTGGAAGTGTTCATTCCATCTAATTAAAGACTCCAATGAGCTTGAACAAGGTTGTATTAATGTGTTAAAGGAAGTTAATTTGGTCCAGCTTCACAGATTCTTGAAATTCTGAGTTGGTTTATTCTGCAAATACAAATAAAGTAAAATGATAGAGATGACTTCACCGCTTATTTTTAACTGTATCACAATTTTCAGACAAAGCAGCATTGAGAGAACTGTTATTTGACTTCACCTGTGCAAGGTTTAGCTCATCTGGGCTGACTCCAGTAGTTGCACAAGAGTAACTATGCTGACTAATGAAGAGTGTGTCTATTACAATCCTTTTTTAACATCTCTGAATGACGGAGCCATTTGATCAGACTGTTTCCCTGGAAAAGGCATGATGCAGAAGTAACAGTTCAAATCAGGTTGCTTTTGGGAAAGCCCTTGAACATACCAGAATTGAAGACAGTTCTGACATCAAATACAGCTTATTCAGTAATTGTGACATGCAAATAGTTGAGAAACAGCAGAGGCTGTTGAAATGAATGTTCGTGGTGATGATAAAAATCAGTTCAAGCTATTTTGTGTAGAAACCTATAACACTCAGGAAATTCTTTCAAAAGAAGAGGCCAGTGAATTTGATTCTTGACCATATCCCAAGGAAACACTGTGGTTATTGGTGGCTGACACATTCAGCTGTGACCGTCATAGCACTGATTCCAGAGCATCAAATGCAACTTCTGGTCAATGTTTTTAGGTGCACTATATCTGAATTTGCTACAGAAAATATAGCTAAAACCAAAATAATCTGTTGATTTCCTGCAGGCACAGCAAAAGAAAAGGTTTTCTTCATAAGCAGATAGATCAGATTGCTGGATTAAAAATTATTTCAGCTCTATTCACTTACTCTGTTGGCCAACCTCTTCCTCCCCACCCAGCCAAGGACTCTTGCCAAGCTCTGGATAGATCATTGGCAGCCATTTTCATGACATGCTTGGCTTGAAAAGGCATGGGAGGAATTCCAGCACTGAAAATTCAGCTGCAGGTGGAAGAGCACAATCTGGCATGTGCAATGGCAGTCATCTCCACACATTGGCATTTATAAACTATTTTTCTGGCTCACAAAAAGTGGTGTGATCATAAGCACTTAGGGTAACACTCAATTACTGCATACGAGCAACTCTATCACTGCATGCACAGCAATATGACTGAAGCTGTTGGCTTGTCTTTGAAGTAAATCCTTACAAGTGGCAAGCCTTTAATCAATTTGTATTTTGTTCAGTTGGTGTCAGCATTCCTCAATAGAAAGAAAAAGGTGCTTCAATTCCATCTCTTAATGAATGGCTGAGAATGGCTCCAGAACCACAAAAAGATGCATAGCTGGTAATCAGCAACAGCCGCTGTTCATTGTAATGGGCGAATGTGGAGTTGGACAGCAGTTGTTTGATATTTTTGAATGCCTCTGTGCGCTGGCAAATCCCTCTCTAAGGATCTCCCTTGCTAATAGGCAGTAAGGCATTTTAATGATTGCTGACTTTTATGAAACAAAGTTGCTGTAGTAGTGATTAGAGCAACAGAGGGGAAGGCTCCCTTTCCTCGACCTGCTTCCACTCTCACCAATACAACCCGGTATGTGTTTGACCTTCTTTCTTTCTTGTAAGAGCACACTGCTGATTCACGTCCAGTTTGTTGTCCACTAGGACCCACAGGTCTTTTTTTTTTTTGCAAAGCTGCATTCCAGCCACTTGGCCTCCAACCTGTACAGTTGCATGGAGCTTTTCCATCTAGATGAAGGACTTATATTTGCCTTTGTTGAATTTATCTTCAGATGCATCATTGCCATTTATTTTGTTGCCACAGCACAAGAAAACAACATTGATTCATCTAGTTGTGTAATCTTCCTTCTTAACTCAGAACACCTGATTTCTCAAATTCACCTAGAGCTTTCTGAGTCACTTAGCAAGTTTAGGCTCAGCTGCACCTACAATCAGCACACTGCTGAAGGATAGTATAATGCTTATAATTCTGGCAAGCACTCCCTGAAGCTCTTGGTACAGTACAAATTCCAATTTTGAGATACTTGATTTGGGAAGCTCTTAAAAAAATGGTAATCATCTGGCATCACTGTTGCCAATTGTCACCCACTAGTACCTTAGGCAAGTACTGGAAAGACTCTTCATTTGGCAAATAGTGGATACAGGAATGGTTCATATGCTTTGCTCACACAGCACTTGTGATCTCCACAAATGCCCATACTGCCATTAAGCTTATTGAATGTTGTGGTCTATGTATGACCAGTTAAAGAACTCCCTGTTCAGCAAGAGTCTCAAGGTCTTCACCATTCTTCAGGTATAGAGATGGGATATTGCTGGCCTTTACAGTGATTATATACAGGTGGAATAATGCTGGCAGTTCCTGACAGTCTCACAGTTGTCCAGAAAATGTTTCAGGGTTTTGGTAACGGAAAACCCTGGAAAGATTGTTGATGAATGCCTTGGACTTTGATTCCCAAGAGCATGCACAAATTCCTACCCACAGGTTTTTGCATTAAATGACTGAAATAATGAAAGGCAACATTTCATAGAAGGTACTGTCAAAACTTCCCTTTCATAACTGGTTACAATATCCATAGCCTAACTACTGTAGTGTCCAAGACTGTGTAACCAACTTGAAGTCATAGGAGGGTAGTGAGGCAAAACTGACAGAATGCAAATTCATTGACAACAGTCATCCCAGAACTTCATCTTCTATTTTGCACCCATGTAAAAACACCAGCCAGTTCAAACATTTCAGAGCCTCCAGGCTCTTCCTCAGGGTATTCTGAACCTTCTGCAGTTTCTTCACTTCATTGTCAAGGGAAGTAGCTGTTGGTTTGATATGTGCAGACAAGAATTTTTGCCATGGTCCTTTTGCTTCTGTTGGCATTTGATTGGCAGTGGACTGACAGACTTGTCTTATGATTTGGGTTTTTTTTTTTTTTCAGATATAGAAGTCAGCATCTTTAAATCTATATAATCCTTGTTTCTTGTGACCTACACCATGATGTTAAGCTCCTAATGTTCCATTATGTTGGCAGATGAAGATCATACTTCTAGTTTTGAAAGGCAGCATTTCTTCAGCATATGTTATCTTAGTACATATTCAGGCCGACTCAGTAGTTAGGCCCTTTTGTCTGCAGTCATAAACATCAGAGACTGATTTAGCAAAGACATGACAGTGAAACGCTTTGTCTTGATCTTAGCCTGAAAACACTTAGGTTAACATGCTGAGCAACAAATCACAGCTCAGCAATAAAGGCAAGGATGCTTCCTAATTTTCATTTGTGAAATTGAAATCTCTGGACAATGAAAAATGGTGTAGGCAATAAAGGAGCCTTCAGCAAGATTATGATTTTGGTCTTAAGCACAGCAGGCCCACAGTGACAGTACAATGTCAAATATCTTGGCTGTACAGCTATTTTTGTCTGGGATTGCCTGTCTTGTTTGCTCCAAGATAACATGAGCATACTCATGATTAAGATTCCCACAATACCGGCTGACTTAAGCCACACTCCTTAGCATGTCCTCACCAATACCATATCAAGGTCTAGATGAACTCTCATTCAGATCCCCCATAAAGGTTTTTTCCCCAAAACCTTACCAGATGTACTGAAGATGATGACTTATTTCTAGAGCTCATCCACACACTTCCCATGACCTGGAAACTGGGTATTGAGTGTGTGCAGCTAGCAGCAAATGAGCCTAACTGTCCTATCACCAGCAGTGTGACCAACAGCACAAAGACAAGGCCCTCCTGTAACTCCTCGACTGCTGCTACCATGCAAAAAGGGAGTGGGAGGGCCTGGGTCTGGTCTGCTTTCTCCGCAGAGCAAGGTACAGCATCCTGGGCACACAGGGCTGCCTCCCCAGCAAGCCCACCTGGCACACAGACCAGGTGCCCTCTTGTGCACACTGAAGGCTCCCCAAGACTTTGGCTCCTCTTTAATGAGGCTACAAATTAGCTGGGCTTCTCGCAGGAGCGGCAGTACTTCTGTTTCCTGCCTGTCTCTCTGGAGTGAAAGCCAACAAGAATAACCAATTGTTCTGCAAAGCAGAAAAAAAATTTCCAGAAGAGCAGAATGCTACTTTAGATCAAACCTTAGTGACCTTGGGTTTGTAGCAATTTGCCAATGAAGCCCAGAAACCCAGCTGAGGTAGGAGCTGGTGGCACATTTAGGGCCACACAGCCTAGAAACCAAAGCCACTTGGTAGAATCATATGATCATACAATGTTTGGGGTTGAAAGGAACCTTAAAGATGATCTAATTCCAACCTCCCTGCCATGGGCAGGGACACCTTCCACTAGACCAGGTTGCTCAAAGCACACCCCCCAACCTCGCCTTGAACACTTCCAAGGAGGGGGCATCCACAGCCTCCCTGGGCAACCTGTTCCAGTGCCTCACCACCCCCACAGTGAAGAACTTCTTCCTTACATCTAATCTAAATATAACATATTTCAGTTTAAAGCCATTACCCCTTGTCCTGTCACTACCTGCCCTTGTAAAAAGTCCCTCTCTGGCTTTCTTCTAGGCCCCCTTTAGGTACTAGAAGTCTGCTATAAGGTCTCCCTGGAGCCTTTTATTCTCCAGGCTGAACAACCCTAACTCTCTCAGCCTGTCTTCATAGGAGAGGTGCTCCAGCCCTCTGATCATCTTCGTGGCCCTCCTTTGGACTCACTCAAGCAGGTCCATATCCTTCTTATGTTGGGTGCCCCAGAGCTGAATGCAGTACTCCAGGTGGGGTCTCACAAGAGCAGAGTAGAGGGGGAGAATCACCTCCCTTGACCTGCTTGTTACACTTCTTTTAATGCAGCCCAGGATACGGTTGGCTTTCTGGGCTGCAAACGTACATTGCCAGGTCATGTTGAGCTTCTCATCACCCAACACCCCAAGTCCTTCTTCTCAGGGTTATTCTCAATCCACTCATCACCCAGCCTGTATCTGTGCTTGGGACTGCCCCAGCCCATGCGCAGGACCTTGCACTTGGCCTTGTTGAACTTCATGAGGGTTCACATGGGCCCACCTCTCAAACCTGTCAAGGTCCCTCTGGATGGCATCCCTTCTGTCTGGCGTGTCGACCGCACCACACAGCTTGGTGTTGTCGTCAAACTTGCTGAGGGTGCACTCAATGCCACTGTCCATGTCGCCGACAAAGATGTTAAACAGCGCCGGTGCCAAAACCAACCCCTGAGGAACACCACTTGTCACTGCTCTGCACTTGGACATTAAGCCATTGACCGCAACTCTTTGAGTGCGACCATCCAGCCAATTCCTTAACTACCAAGTGGTTCATCCTTCAAATGCATGTCTCCCCAGTTTAGAGACAAGGATGTTGTGCGGGATGGTGTCAGATGCTTAGCACAAGTCCAGGTAGATGACATCAGGTGCTCTTCCCTTATCCACCAATGCTGTAACCCGGTCGTAGAAGGCCACCAAATTTGTCAGGCACAATTTGCCCTTAGTGAAGCCATGTTGGCTGTCACTAATCATGTCCTTATTTTCCATGTGCATAGTTTCCAGGGGGATCCATTCCATTATCTTGCTATGCACAGAGGTGAGACTGACTAGTCTGTAGTTTCCCAGATCTTCCTTTTTTCCCTTTTTAAAAATGAGGTTTATGTTTCTGTTTTTCTAGTCAGTGAGAACTTCCCTGGACTGCCACGACTTCTCAAATATGATGGATAGTGGCTTAGTCACTTCATCTGCCAGTTCCCTCAGGACCCGCAGATGCATCTCATCAGGTCCCATGGACTTGTGCACCTTCAGGTTCCTTAGATGGTCTTGAACCTGATCTTCTCCTGCAGCGGGTGGTTCTTCATTCTCCTAGTCCTTGCCTTTTCCTTCTTCATCTTGGGCGGTGTGGCTGGAGCACTGGCCGGTGAAGACTGAGGCAAAAAAGTCATTGAGTACTTCAGCCTTCTCCATGTCCCAGGTAACCAGGTCTCCTGTTTCCTTCCAGAAAGCACCCACATTTTCCTTAGTCTAGAAGAAGATCTAAAACCAGAAATCACCTTTCCTCAGGAAGGTTTGGGAAAATGGGAGACTACAGTGAGGAAATGATTTGCCAGATTGCTTCCCACCGTCTCTAATAGTAAGATTGTTGGGACAGAAATAATCTCTGGGGCCCTGTCCTTGATTAGTCTCTATATGCTAATGTAATAGTAACAGCAGAAGTTTTTAGTGTAGAAAAATAAATATTTGGGTTTATGTCTAGACAAATAGAAACACCTAAAAGTTTTTGTTAATCTTTTTAGAATTTTAGAGGAGCAGGAAGGACTGTTTTCATGTCATTTTGGAAATAGCAAGAAGGTAAAGCCTGATCTTATCTGGACTGCTGGCAATTGACCATAATGCTTGCTGTACTTACTGTTTAACTTAAGAACTTAAAAAGGGATATAAGTGTTTGAAAACTAACGTTAATCCATTACTGAAGTAAAATTGAGTTAAAAATGAACAATTTTCAAGTCTTACTAGCATATCAGTCCTTAAAAAGTCCTTCAAATGAAAAGAACTTGCACTCTGAAACAAAATGTACAGGAATTTGCTGCCACAATAAGAAAAGTAATTTGTAACTTTTAAATTAAAATATCAAGACCTAGAAATGATACAGCAAACAAATTATGTTATCTCTGACATGAAGAGCAATCCAAGAGAAGACCCTTGTTATGATTTAGAACCATAATTAAAATAAGCAAAATAAATGGGGCATGACAGATATCACAGTGATTTTTGCTGATATGCACACTGCTCTGGCACAAAATTGCAATGGCACACTAAAGTACAAGTCACAATAACCAGTTCCTGACTGCTGAAGAGTTACCAGCTTTACAGCAGCTAAAATTGTATTTCACTTGTTTGCCATGGACTACTCTTTCATTACAATCTCTTATCCCTCTCTGCATTAGTGATAATCATCTCCCCTCCCATGAAAAATGGACCTTGTCATCCTAGGATCATGAAACAGGGGCCAAGGGATAGGTAGCAGTCAGAAGACAAAGCAAAACCCCATGTTCTTTGCCCCACGCTGGGTCATATATTTTTGATTCATTGTGAATTACACTGCTCAAACACTTCATCAATATATAAGAAATAAAAAACAAGAAAGTAGTTACAATAGGCCAAAACCAGAACTCCCAAGTACAAATTCCTCCAGATTATTCAGACTCCAGTCCCTGAATCATAAACCAGATTCATGGTTTTGGCCCTGGCCCCTATGCAAACAATGCGGAGGCCCCTCTTCCTGTGAGGTTCAGCTATTGCCAAAATCTTTAAGGAACAGTCTGTCACTTTCTTGAGACTGAGATGAGTGATGAAACTTTCACAAAGGAGCAGCTGACCCACATTGCTCAAGATGAGGACTGTCCAAGAAGATGAGCATAAGGGACTGCACTCCCATTCTGATGAGAAATCTCATCAAGAAGTTTGCCAGGTTCTTTGACTCACATAAGTCAGAACCTGACCCTGGCCTTGACTTGGCCATCAAACCCAAATTCTGACTTATGTCTAATGCAGATCTCAATGCTGCCCACTGAGTTTACCTTTATGCAAAACATTCATCATTTCTCGTTAAGACTGTGGGAACATAAGCTGTGTTATTTCTTTCTCTTGTATATAAGGTAACAAAGGTGAATGGAGAGAAAAGTGAGAAATATGTTCTGGCTATAAATAGAATTCCTTAATTGCTTAACCTGCTTCAATTAATCCATTGCACAATTACAGTTGTCAATTCTTCACTATGAAGAATCCTTCTTAACTGCTACTCCAGAACTATGACTTAAACATCGCAACATTAAGAATTTCCACATGCAGCAAAACACAACCAATTATAATCAACACTGGCAAATTCTAATTTGACATTAGATATAATTAACTACATGAGAAATTACCCCTACAATAATATCCAACAGGAAGCAATGGCATCTTCAGTAACTCATGCTCAGTATTATGTGTGGTCACAAAGTTCTTGTTGGCTCTGTGATTAAGTACCTGACACAAAGGTCGAAGGTCCAGCACCCAGGCCACAGAAGCCTAGGATTTTTTGGGTAGCCCAGGTGTCTGTGGTAGAAAATTCTTGCAGATGAAAGACTTCTTCTATCATCTCCTACTGCTGCAGAACCTGAGGGGATTCGAAAGAGGGAACCAAATCCTAGGGGCAGACTGAAGAGAGCCTGGGACAGACGTGAAGACTAAGGCACAAAATAGATGTTACATTCTGGACTCTTAAGTGCCCAATATGGCAGAGAAAAATTAATTCAAGTATGCTCTTGAAGTTTTGACAGCCTTTCAGCTTAACATCAGGAACTGAATTTTCCTTTTAATTTTGAAAGTTCATCTCCAATTTTAAGGCCATCTTCTATCTTCCTTTACTTCTGACAGAATGGTTTAATCTCCTGTCTCTCTGCCTGAGTTTATGGTCACTCAAAGGTATCTTGTTATTGCAGCTTAATGAAGGACAGCTTATCAGCCTAGCTTGGTAAATGATGAAATCGATTTTGTGGAGCAAATAGTATCCAGGTCTTCTCCTTGTTGTAATCTTAGCTATCCTTGCTATATCAACAGTGGGTCAGAGGTCTCAGCTGAAAAATGTAACATGAAATAGGAACTGTTAAATCAGCTTGCTAAGCTTTGGAAACCTAGATAACCTTAATCAAAGCTAATGGATATTTTTGTAGTTTGTGGGTTATCCTGGGCAAAACCAGAACAAGACAAACAATTACATTAGACCAGGCAACAAAGAGTGAAGGAGAAGAGATATAAGTGGCAGTACTGAAACCTGATATGCCAAATTTCACAACTATGATGTTGCTTCAAATTGTTGAGTGTCACAGAGAAAATCAGTCCCATGTGGGAAGTCTGGTGACAGTGCTAAGAAACAGAGAAAACTTTCTGAATTTCATAAAATACATTCTAGTTCTTGGCATGCTCCACTTTTGTATAACATTAGTAATAGTATTTCTTCACACTTGCATTCTGTGGCATGAAAAACATTATCAGAAACCTTCAGAATGAAATCCTGGCCCCAATGAGGTTAATTAAAGTTTAGCCATTCAGTTTAAGAGAGCTGGAGTTCATATTTATTATCTTCTCATTTTCTGTTATCATGCATTCTTTTTCAAACTTTCCTTCTTTCTATTTAGAAAGTGCTCTTAGGATAACAAAGCAAACATCCAGTGGGTATAGAAACCTGACAAAGAATGAGTCTCTTTTTCTAAAAGCAATCCAGACCACTGAATTTTTCTTTAATTAGTATTTCTCAGAAAGTTACTGATTAGCCTCCCAGCTGAAACAGCCCAATAACTACAAAAACAAGTTTTCACATTTTTAAAAGCTAATGGCTCCCAGCTTCTAGCTTTTATGCAGGCCAAGCTGACCAGAAATAAACTGGACAAAAAATGAGTAAGGAAAGCAAAGACAAGTTGCTTGAGGAACCACTTCAGAAACCACAGATGAGAAAAAAATAAGATAAAAATTTAAACTGCTGTAAAACTGTGCCCATCGCTTCTTGATGAAGGCCTGTTTTTTCCTGGCAGTCCTAATCCTTCTAAGGTTAAAATACTATTCGATAGTACCATACATATATGTGCTTATGATATCTTCAGTGTTGCTGCTGCAGATAAAATATATGATCCAAAAAGCATTTTGGACTCAGGGTAATTCACTGACAATTAGACATGCATTTCTGTAAGAACAAATGTAGTAAAATAAAACACTGGTAGAACTTGTAAAACCAACATGTGACATCACATCACTCCTATAAAACAAAATCTCTACATTAATTTTACTCACAATATTATTATTTTACATCAAGGCTGAGGAAAAAAATACATCACAAACCTGCTCATTTTCTGATCCAAATGTAAGGTTCATTTCCCTGACTTTGTCTTCATTAATAAATACATTGCAACATGCATATTTAAAATAACAAATTAACAGGACACTTCACTGCACACACTTACATCCCTGGAGAGAAGATGAGAGAACAAACAACATGTGACAGATGTTAATCACATAGCTTAATGCACTATTGGAAGGGGTCAGCGATAGCAATGGAAGGCACCCATTAGAACCATAACAGGATGGTATAGAATTAGAACAAATTATAAAGACCTATAATAGACTTGAAATACTAATAATGAATTTGGTTTGTTTCTGCTATATGAGAAAGTCAGTTTTGAACATGGATATCCAGCGAAAGGTAGCCTCTATTATCTAGGCAGGTAACGTCAGAATCAATATTTAGCTTTGGAGATGGCAATTAAGTAAACGTATTATACATGGAGATGTGGTTAAAATCAATCAGTGAAAGTGAATAAGAGCTTAATTAATCTTCTTAATTACATTTTTCATACAAATGCTCTTTGTATGGTCATTTTCATAAAAACAGACCGAAACCAATCAGTATCTTTTCACATGATAAGGAAGACCTTAACAAAGATACATTTAACTTTTTTTTTTTTTTATGATGATTTACATTTAGTTTGCTTCTCACCGCTGTTCAGTACCTGGACCAACTGCAGCATTATGAAATTAATGTGAAGTTGCAAGAACTCAGAACTCACCCTAATGATTTTTTTTCCCACATCTTCTCTGGGAAATCTGGCTGAAAGCTTAACCACCCTCATTGCAAATTCCTTTTTTTTTTTTCCTTTAAGTCAGAATTTCCCTTGATGCAACTTGTGACAGTTGCCTCTTCTCCTTCTCCTGTACACCTCTGAGAAGAGCCTGGCCCCATCTTCTCTATTACCCTCCTATGTTTACGTTGATGAAGTGGGCAACTGGATTCCCCTAACCTTCTCTTCTCCAGACTGAAAAACTCAGTTACCTGAGCCACCCTTTATGCACCAGGCCCCTAACCAGCTAAGTGATCTTCTGGTAGGCTTGCTCCAGTTTATCAATCTCTCTTTTGCATGGGGATGTTCTAAGCAGGACATGGTGCCTCAGATGTGGCTGCACAAGTTCCAAGCAGAGGGCTGTAAGCACTTCCCAACATAACATCCAAGTAATCTACCTAAGACGACTTCAAATTTGAAGACATTTACACAAGGGTTTAATTTTGCACAAGGCTGAAATGCATTTAAATAGGATTGTCCAGAAGTGTCAATTGAGCCTTGCCCCAGAAACACTTTCAAAATCTGTCCATCAGGACAACTGGGCGCAGCTCCCTGTCTTCCCACAAGAAAAGGTCTCCAAGGGGCTGAGAAAACTCAGGGATTTTATCCCAGAATTGTTTGTGCAATTCAATGCTTTTAGTCTACATGGTGCAGACCACTGAAGTGCAATGCTGCAAAGAAGGTGTACCAGGTGCTCACTGATAGGAGGAGATGAAGAGTCAAAAAGCAGGTGTTTTCCAACAGCGTCTTTAGGGCAGCAGCTGCTTCCCTCTGCCATATTTGAAGTGCCAGCTCCCCAAAGGCAGGGAATATGGTAAGTAAAGAACAGGAAACAGCACTGCTTGTGTTGGCTACTCAGCAAGTCAGTCTACGTTTTGCTGGAATGGTTTTGAAAGATAAAGCAACAAAAGAAGGCTGGGGGGGAGGGGGGAGTGGGAGGGAAAAAGAGTACTGGTTCATCTTGCAAAATTACTATGTTGGTTCAGACAACTTTTCACTAACAAGGCAGCTGCTGGTCTTCCCCAGTGTAAACATGGGGAGACTGATTTCTCTTTAAGCCTGAACAGAGCTGAGTGTGGTGGGGTCTCTCACACAGGGTGCCGTGGGGAGGGAGGAAAGGCGTTGTGCCACAAAGGTACTTGCTGAGCTAGCAGAGCTCCTGCAGGAGGGTGGCCTATCAAAAAAGCCCCAGATCTTTTGTTTTGTGTCTTATGTATTAAAATAAAGCATTTAAATATGCCTTGTACATTCAGGACTTTGTGCTTCATGGTTTGACTAAATGCATTGTAACAGATATTGAAGAAGAAGAAAACTTTATTTTGAAATTGAGTCCCTGGGCTCTCCTGTCATGACAGGGTTAAGTATTCACTACATAACTGTTTATATCATTTAAATCTTTGGTGTCTTTTATTTTGTATCAGAGTTTTGGAGTAGACTGAAACTACACATTTTCGTCTCAGTAACTCCTGAGAAAACTGTCAAAACAAAATGTGCTGGAATTCAAGAGGGATTATAAACACACTGTGGAATGAGATAGGGACTAGCTTGAGATTTAACTATCATATGTCAAATTTTTTTTCTAGTGGGTTTGAAATACGCTACTTCTCCATTTTTTTAGTCCAGGACTGAGATGAAGAAGGTGTTAGAGTGTAGGAACAGCTCAGGTTGTTTAATTGCAGTGCTCTATGGTGTTCGTAAAGGGAGAGAACGCATCTACTAGCAGTAAGCCTGAATCCAAAACATCAGATGCTAACAGGCTAAACTCTGGAGGGCAGGTATGAAATTTAAAACAAATTTTGTATCCAAGAATAGCACTGACACTGTGGACTTCAAAGAGAAGGTTTTTTAATGTTTCATGTGCCAAGTCCCTCATCTGCCACTATCAGAGCGGTTGCAAGCTGTCAAGTGCCAATCTTAGCAATGGTGGGTTATTAAATTACTACAGTTCAAAACTTAAAATATTATTTGTCTCTCTTGAGGCTGTGTCAGAAGGTGCTTAGAATGTTTGGGCTGACACCCCTTTATTCTGCTTGTTTTCACACACCTATATGAATACTAGACAGAATGCAGCTCCCATGCAAACTTCACTGAATAAAAATCCCTGAAAAGATTGTCACTGGCTCCAACACCTCAAGTTAGGTTATGAGAGGCTGAACAATGTCTGTCTTGCAATAAAGCTCATTTTCATGACTTCATCAGGGTAATCCAGTAAACCGTTTTCTTTAAACAGACATCCAAAAGAAACCCCCCATGGGAGACTAATTGTGATTACAAACACACTAGCTGAGCAATTTGGAGGAAGTAGATGTAACAGTGAGAGAAACATTCCAAGAGATGATAATAGCCCCGATCCCCACCTAAATTAAGTGCAAAAAAGAATCACCCAAGAAGAAATAACTTCTATAGCTATTTCACTTAATGCTAAAGAAGTAATTTAGGATGAAATCGAGTGGTTCTAGAAGTTAATGACTATTTTTACTTATTCAAATATTTCAATCAATAAAGACAGTATTGTCTGTCTGTCTTACTCTGGCATTCTTACGAGTGGTGTTGGTAGAGCTCTTTAGTAAGCAGTTTTCTGTCGATAGTCTCAAACAGTTCAAGAAACAATTCTCAGAAAAGCAGTAATATTAGAGGCTGGAGAGAGAAACACGACTGAGACTTCAACATGGAAATAAGCTAGAAAACAACCTCAAACCAGTGTGTCCGAGGTGACAGCAGGTGATTTATTCATAGATCTTCACTACCTGTTTGAGACAAGAAATCATGGTGGGAGGGAATTGATAAAGTAGGGGGCAAACTGAGCTGGGAATCATGAAATTGATTGTAAAAACACATAGTGGTTTTGTTTGAGCACATTCAAATCTCATCCGTTCTCAAAACAGCAAAATTTGTGGAAAGAGTGAAAACATGTTTTTACTGAACTTGCCAATTCATAAGAATGCATGAGAACCAGTTTCTTATTTTACATATTAACAGGCAATATTTCTACCATATTTTAAGCATTTCCCTTTTGCCTCAAAATATCATGTAAATTTACCTACCGCCTAATAATGAATCCCCTCTGAGCTGTTACATGTTGTGAGCAATTCTCCTGCCATTCTCTTATCATATCTCTTTCTTATTACAGATTAAAATATTTATTCTTAAGAATTCTTTTCCAAATCCCCCTCAAAACAAGAAAAGATCAAGAGAATTGTCTGCAGCTCAAGTAGATAAAACTGCTGTAGCTTTAAACAAAATAGCTTCAGTACTGAAAATGTAGATACTTGGTAGAAAAGAATCATCAGTAGTGCCTGCACATTAATGGTCATCCGGAGTTTTCAAAAGGAGGAACTGTTAAATAACAATAATATACCTTATAAATATTCTTTAAAATTAAAAGAAAAGAAGTTATCAAAATATGTGGCTGGAGCACCATGATATCAATGAATGCAATACAAACTTACCTAGATATCCTACAGATGAAGGCACTAGTCCAGGTTTATGAAAGTGGCCGAGTTAGCCATCTAACCTGTCATAAACCCTTCCATATAGCCACTAGGCTTTCATCTTTCTTCTCAGTACCTCTGTAGCTTACTACCCCTGGTAGCCTAAAACAACAGGATTCTGGAAAGAAAGATATGAGCATGGGACTTCTCAACCATTCTATCTTTTTGTCTGACATTAAAGAAAGAATAGATCAGCTGTATTCTGAGGTTGTCTAGTTTCCATTGCCAGAAAATGAAGCTTCCACAAGTGTTCATCATAAATCAAAACATCATGGAAACACAGAAGTATTTGGGAAAAACAGACAACTGGATCCCATCAGACTTATGATCAGTACCAACCCCATCGGACTGCTTTCTTTCTCTTGATTTTGTTTTCTTCAAAGAGAGTATTTTTGCTCTTTCCTCCACTATATGCTCTGAGGACAGAAGCTCCTCTACAGCATCCAAAGCACTTCACTATATATCACTTTAGAGCTCCAGAATCCTATTAGGAGTCCAAATTCTCCTAACTTCACTTATGTGACAACATCCAGTGGCTTCTGTAGGACTGCTAATGTAAGCAAATTGAACATGTTCTTGGGCCACAGCATACTTTTAACTCTATATAAGATTATTCTCGAGCAGTCTTTTCTGTACTGGTAGGTAGTCTTTACTTACTCACATTGTGTGTTAATTCATGCAAAGCTCTTGATTCAAGTCACTGAGCTGAATTCTGCAAAACAAGTTAAAGGTTACCAGCAAGAGTCTGGAAAGACATACAGCATACTCACAGGAGAAGCTCTTCAGAAGAAGTTCTACATTTTGTATGACCTTTCCTCCATCCAACTCCTTGTATGTCCTTTCCAGGAAGATAACAGTAATTCTACGTCCTGAAACTGGACATGGTGAAACATCTGGAAGTCTCTGGAAATCCTGAAGAGAGCAGTCCCTGCTAAAGGATGGTGTGGCACCAGCTGGAGAGCATGGACTTGCCTGTGATACCCTGAATTTCACTCAAATCCCAACCTGCAGAATAGAGTCCTTATTCAGTTTCCGTGTCTGAGTTTAACCTTTGCTCAGCTTGAAACTAGCATCGTTTTACTGTTTTCTAAAAGGTATTGGATCCAGACCTGGGCTCTTTGGACTGCAGAAGAGATTCTAGTGAAATACAGAAGGCTTATCAAAGAAAATAATGCATACTTTGGCTTTGCATTTTTAATGGACTCAATAAGGAAAAATAATACAATACCAGTTTAAACTGTACTGTTTGGCCAGCTCTGCTGCTGACCTTTTAAAATTTCTTCTGTGGAGAGACTTTACTGACAACTTCCATGGAGAAACTGAACGAGAGAGATAAGAATCACATAACTGAAAGGCAAATGTCTAGACTTTGGCCCCAGTTTGTTTTATTTTAATATCATTACTGCATAATTGCTTGCAAGTATCTTTTGAGTTCTCACAACACTAACATTTATATCACTCTAGTTAGCTAGCATTCACAAGATACATAATGCTCATAAAAACTGATAACAATAAGAACTAAAAATAATTCTGGGGGAAAAAAGTTGATGATTTGCAGATGCTATATGATACTATTGATTAATATCACTCTGTTGATATACTAGTATTCAACAGTTGTGCAAATATTGCACAGTCAGGCAATGGCAGGTTTATTTTTATAGCAATGATAGCTTCTGTAAGGGGATCCAAAGCTCTTTTCTCTCACAACTTTCAAGTAAGGTCCATTACATGAATTCCAAGCGGAGAGAAGTATAGTCTAGTGATGCTGAGCAAAGTGTCCTTCCCCTCCTTTTCAGATATAAGATACTGGCTGCCTTTCATCTTCTCTGCCTGCTGGTTTGAAATGCGCTGGGTGCTTTTCAATTTATCCAGAAGTACTGATGTTAGAGATGGAGTCTGTGCACCTTGGACTCTCTTGGAAGAGTTGTATGTCTGAGGCTTTTGAGTAAATCCCTCTGTGGACTTGTTTTTGAATGCCATACAAACTGTTCTGAAGATAAGACTTCAAATAAACAAATTGAACCTTTTGGCACCAGCAATGGCATTGTCTGCTTAGTATGGCCTTTCAAAGACAACAGAGTTTCTCCATGTTGGGCTTTTAATCAAATTCTGTAACCATTACGTGCAAAGTAAAACCATTAAACCTGTTATATTAGACGAATGCTAGAAGATTCCAGCTTTCACCTATGTCCATTTATGATGTAATTTATTGAGGTGGAAGCCATCAAGAGTGAAAGGGGTGTAATTAATTTTAGAAAAAGTCTAATAAAGTTACAACCACATGTTTAGCCAAGCTCAGATGGCCTAATGGTAATAAAATAAAATAAAAATGTTTGTGATTGAAAAGCTCTGCTATAATTTTAAGAACACCACAGTGGGGAAATCTGAGCTGTATCTCCCACAGCTGCAGGAACTCAGTTATATTATACACATGATTACACTGTGCTTTGGACAGGGGACCACAACTCCCACTGAAGCCAACTGTGCTACATTTTCCATCTCTGTCTGTGATAGGTCAGATTCTCAACTGATATAAATCAACTGATTCCATTAAAGTCAGTGACAAGCTGGACTGATTTACACCAAAGGAATATTTGGTCTGATCTCTTTCCTGTCTTGCAGTAATTGCATGGCCGACTTATAATGGCTCTTTGAAACCAGTTACCTTTGTGCCTTTAGTTTCTAGGTACACTGCAATAATGGAGTCACGTTGTCCCTCTGCCCATGCAGGTAATGGGGCATCGTGTCTTCTTGAAAGGCAAATAGACATTATTTGTGACCCAGGACTCTTTGCTCAGACCTAACAGAAGGCCCTGTTCACACATGGCAGGGGTAGAGGCTGTGCTAAGGCTCTCTAGATCTAAAGCAACAGGACTAGAAACTATATCTCACCCTCTGCCTGATACTCCCAGACTTAGGTGACTAACTCCAGACTGTACATCCAGTCGGCAAGTCCTGCCTACACTCCTACTAGCACTTTGTAAAGGAAAATAAAGATAACCCAGGTCTGGTAGTTCTTACAGTGGTAAACTTTATAGGATAGGAGCTCCTTATCAAAGAGCAAAGGCACTAGATGACTAAGTAAACAAACATATGATATACTACAAACTCTTCACAACTCTGTTTTCCATTATTCAGACAAACATGGTTTCAAGAAAAGTGAAGCATCTTTGCCTTTTACAGTTTGCAGCTCCACAAATACAGTGCAGAGCCATTTGTAATGCACAAGCTGTTTTGGGTAATGAATCATTAATTGACAAAATAAACACAGCATTATTATAAGAATGCTGGAAATGTTTTTGTTCGTGTTCAGCATCCTTTGGGAACTTCTTGTACTTTGCTTAAGATTGCATCTCAGGAGGACTTTTTCCCCCTTCAATAAAAAATGGAAAAAAACAGTAATTTATTTTGAAAGCTACAAAGACTTTATAATGTAGCTACCAGAAAGGAGAATGCTGCCTCTTTTCCTTCTTTCCCATTTCTTTCATGTAAAGAGCCAACAGCAGTATCAGCATCAAAACCGCAACAATCATTAATTACATATGCCTCAGCATGAGTCATTGCCATTTACAATGTTTGATGGGAGCTAATGTCTATTGACATCATACTGGGAAGAAGGTGATGCTGAGAGGATTGCCCTGTAAATGTGAATACCCAAAGACTGCTAATGTGGCACTGATTAAACTTTCGAGGCAGTCATTTCTTGTTACTTGAATCAGTTTTACATGGAAGAGAGAGACATGTTCATCACCAGTCATCTTTGTGTGGTCTATTACTACAAAAGTATCTTTACATGTGTAACAAAATTAATTGTAAGAAAAAATATTCACGATGCAACCAAGATCTGCACCATCAAGAGCATGATGACATTCTACAGAGGTGCCTGTCATTGGCCAAGTTCATCCTGTTCTTTCTCCCCAGTAGTCCTCAACATTTCTTCCCTTACTATCCAAGGTATGTGTTTGCATATGTAATGTGATGCACTAAAGCGTATCGCTAGCTATCTCTGCTCTTGACACAACCCTCTCCTCTTGCCAAAAAAAGCTTCTGAGCTATGACATTAAAGGTTATATAGGGAGTTAAAGAAAAACAGAAAGGAAATTAAGTCCAGCAATCTTCCTCAGAACGTGTCACATATTTTTAAGTAATATTTTTTATCTTTTCACAGGAGATTACTTGAAGGGAAGGGCTGGAAGAACAGCGAGGGGAGAGAAAGGGAAGGATCGTTTTGTTTTTGTGTACTTTGCCTAATCAATCTTCCTCTTTCACCTTGCAGAGCAACATTCTTTACAACTGCATTGCAGAATTCAGCTCAAAGTCTCAGTTAAGACCTAGGGAAAAGTCTTAACCATTTCAGTGGGAATACAGCCTCCCTTTCCAGTTAGGACCTGCTCTAACCTTGTCTTCTCTTTCCTAGGCTGGGAAGACCCAGCCAATTTTACTGCTGAACTAAAGTTGTTGGCAATACAAATAAATCTGTGAGAGCCTTCTGAATGAACAAAGATAGGGCTCTGAGTCCATGTTCAGATCAGTTTGCAGATCTGCAAAATGCCACCATGAGATAGACCTGCATGTGCACAGCAACATTTTTTTCACAGCAGCCATAGGTGACAATCAAAGGTCAGAATGACCCAAATATGACTGAACTGTCAAAATTTTCCAGTGCACAGAAGCTCGAGAGAAGGACGCAGCATGCTGTGGAGAGGGGCAGGGGTTGGGCTGATGTGGGGCGTTTGCTTCAGTGGTGCATAGGGCTAGTGGAGAAGCTTGCACCAGTGAGAGTACTGCAATAAAAGCATAGTGATCGTCCTGGATACTTACCTGAAATTATCCAGTGCCTCGGAATTGAAATTTCTGTGTAAAAGACATCTTGACTATCTGTGCCAAGCAAAAATCTGTTTTGAAATGCTGTAGTTTCTGACAATGAAAATTCTGGGTTTTAATCTATATTGAGCAATATGCAAAGCATGTTTTAAAAAGAAGAACAAGATAGAAGAATTTCAGGACCTACCGTAAAGTCTTCCTGAGAAATTAAGGTGTATTGAGACTCTGGGTTACCAGTTTCTCTTTGTGTTTAACTTTTTTATGTCTCTGAATTCAACCTTTAAAGGTAAACCTATTGTTGTATTTAATGGAAAATGATTTCTCCTACCAAAGAACATCACAACAAACACTGTCCTCTTCTGGAAATATTAGACTTTTTTTTTTTTCTTATATCCCCAAATATTTAAGATAATCAGATAATTCAAAATGAATGTTCCTACTGATACTAAAGCAGGGGTAGTTCTTTTCGAATCAAGAAGTACTATATGTATATTTAAAATATTTAATACTTTAAAATATCTAAGTGCTAATGGAGTATCATGGCTTTATTTTTTTGAATAATATGAAATAAAGATTACTTTCTATAAAATATGTTTCCCTTTTTGTATGGAAATATGACAAGTGTACTAAAAGAATCCACCTGAAGTTGTTCATATCCACTTACAAACCATGTTGCATGCCTTTAACATGACAGACTATTCTTTTAGTAATTTAAATATATCTGTCAAAATTTCCTTTGTTGCAAAATTTTGACTGTTTACTTTTTTAAGATAAATTGAACTGTTCTCATTTAAAGCACTGTACTTTCAGAAGGAGTGAGATGGATTGCAAAACATGTTTTTAGAAACCATTTTTGGGTTTACAAAAATCTTATTAGGATACCTCTAGTGAAAAAAATAATACACTCCTTTCTTACAATTCATTATGTTGTTATTCCTCTTTTTGTGAAACTTTTAGAAGTTAAAAATTGTATCTCCATGCTGAAGTTTTAAATTTAATTACCAGTCCAAGCAAAAATCTATCACTTTGAAAAATATTTCACTTTCCATATGGAAAAGTCACAAGTGAGCTTAAAAACCTAAAGCACAACTAACACAAAATTGGATTTAACAAAATAATGTCTCTAACTCTGAAATCAGCAAATCACATATTACCTTTCAATTTAGAAAAAAATGCACTATAATTTTGCTGTTCCTAATAAAAAATATGCCTCTGAGTTAGGTTAATTCTTATTCTGAATATAAATGAGCAAAAACTAGAATCATACTTATTTTTGTAAAACCTCAGTATTTAGAATTATATTGTGTAAAAATTGGAGGAATATACAGTGTTGCATAAGCATGAATGTAATTTTATGTGAAATTTCATTAAATCCGGTAGTTGTGCAGGCTTTGAAAACATCTTTAGTAAAACTGCAGGGAACAGCCTTGAGAGCACAGGGTAATTATATATAATTTACTGTATAATCTCCCAACTCTTCAAGTTATATGTCATCAGCCAAAGTGCATATACTATATATCACCCTATTTAAATAAACACAGTATTTTTTGTAAACAAAGGGATGTCACTTTACAGTTTTCCACACTCTGAAGAGACCTCTTGAACAAAATTCCTCTTAGACTTTTTTTAATTTCATTGACCTTTTCTTACTAATATTTGCATGTTGTGGGTAAACATTCACGTAATTAGCTGTATTATGATAATCTGTCTTTTACTAGAGGCCAAAATTTATAGGCCTACTTAATTGCTTAAAATTTGCATAGTTGCTTAGGTTTTGAAGAGATTGTATCTGAACTAGTGTCTGAAACCATATTAATTTTAATATCACAGTGAAGGCAGACCACATACTAATGTGTGATGTATATTTAGGTTTTGGAAATAAATGAGTACATAGTGTCTGACAAGAAAAGTAGAAGTAACATGATTTTTCCATACAAGCACTAGTAACTGAAGAACTTCAAAAGTGCAGGTATCCCCTCCCTGTGTTTCTCCTGCTGTACAGATATGGCAGTTTGTCTCATCCTTTAGTGATACCTGGTTCATCAGCAGATAAAAGGATACCACCAGATAATGTTTGTTCAATTTTAGTAGAGTAAACCTCACAACTGGGAATGAAATGGGAAATTCAAATCTTTAACACATCATTGAAAGAGAGGCAAAAAATATGGAGATAACAGTTGCATATCGTTATATCTGTTAAAACATATTTAGCTCGAACTACTGCTGCCACACTCTCTCTCATAACCTCCTCCTTAAATACCATAGATTCTTTTCTCTGATGTTTCTGATAGACACAACAGAAGGGTTGCACAGAAGTTTAAGAGCAGTCTATAGAGAAAAGGTATAACCTGGAAAACATTAAAGTTGCTACTTCAGTGCTAACAAGGGGCAAATTTAATTTGTATCCACATGAAGCTTGTAAACAGTACTATCTGCTCCTCTGTGTAAACAACCAACACACAGCACTGTTAGTGGAAGATCTGCACGGGGAACAAATGCAGAAAACTTCTTTAATGATAAAAAAGTCAAAAATTGTGTATTATCGGTTCTTTGCATTCAGTATCAATATAGCAGGAACCAAATAGCTAATGCCCATAATTTTTAGAGTGGTTATTAGACTTCAGAGTTAACAATTTCAGAAAATGATTGAAAGGCAGTTCACAGTTCATGGAGATGCACTGGCAGTATTTGTTCTTTGCTGAAAAGTTAATATATGTTTGCCTTTCTCTTTGGTTGTTTTGGGGGGTTTATTGTTTGTCTTTTAGCTTTTGGGTTGGGTTTTGTTTGTTTGCTTGGTTTGGGTTTTGGTTGTTTTTTTTTTTAGAGGGTCTAAATTTTCCATAAAAAAGTTAGCTAACAAGTTACGTAAACAGGATTGGCAGTTATACCACTCAGACATGGAAAGCAATTATAGAAGGACCTTCATTAATTCTTCTTGTGTAAAAAACCAGAAAGTTGAAGTTTCTGCAAGATTGTTTTAATAAGAATTTCCTTAACAGGGCTTATGTTCCACCTCTTGCTTAAGGACAGTTTAACACACACTCCAAAGAACAGTCAGATACATTGAATCTCTACAAGGAACAAGGGCCTTCTACCCTGGCACCATCTAGAGCCCAAGTTTGAGTGGCTCTGTTCACTAGGATATACCACTGCCATGGAGCCATGCTATCAATAAGACTCTTCTGACTTACTTTCCTCAGGTATTTTCCTTGAGATTGTTAAAGCAGGAGTTATTTACTTCCCTTCAAATCCACCACAAGCCAAGAAAGAGTTAATAGAACGCTTTCCTTCCCTGGAAAAAAACTTATATTGGGTTACTTTGTGTTCAGAAACGTATAGTTCCAGCAGATTGGACTCCAAAAACAGGAGGTAGCTGCAGCTGGCCTGCTTCTTCCTCTAAGTTTGTCCCCAAACCAGAAAAACAGTAACCAGAAACAGTCATATGGTATTCAACCTTTCCGAACAGGCACTGAGCACAGCACAGCTATGCTGTGGTAAGGACTCACCAGAAAATTGCCCTCAAAACACAGTGAACAATGCACAGGCTCCATCACCGGGACCTAACAGCTCAGAAGCACCTGCAGTCTTGCAGATACTTGAGCAAACTAGTAGTGTTGGGCAAGATGAATTTTATGGGAAACTCAGAAGCTTCCCTAAATCTAGTGGGACTGTGAAGACTGAATCTTCTCCCTCCTGACTTTTAAAGAAAGCCTGGGCTAAGAAGATGCTCTCCTGCTGCCACGTCATCAGAAAAGTTTTAGGCCTCAATCTGCAGAGTTGCCTAGAAGTTATCATTTTTTACCAGAGTACCTCACAGATAGAAAGCACTCTTCACGCACTAAGCAAGCAGCACAGCAACTCAATAAAATATAGGAGACATCACTTTGCTCCTTGTATGAAAATTGGAAGAGCTGGGTAGAGAGATGTGCAGACTCTGTTGCTCAGTCAGTTAACAGTAAATAGAATTTCTGCCGTGGAATCAGCATTCAACACTTACAGGAACATAACAATACAAAACAATGACAAAGACACTTGAATTATTTTACAACAGTAAAAATAATTGTGGAAAGTACCAGATTGGTTAACATTTGGCAACATTAAATTAATGTTATTGTTTTAATTAGTTTTCTTTTCAGTTCATGAGCTGACTTCGGAAAGCTGTTACTCTGTTTTGATAGACAAAAGTTCTTGCTTTCTGCAAGAGCAGTGTAACATAAAAAAAAAAATCTTTCTCCTTCCTTTTCTTAAAAAAGATGGTTTTGTTCATCTAGCTATAAACCAGCATATTAGTTTAAAAATAACTTAGGAAACTATGTCTTTCTGAATTGTGATTTTGCCAACACAAAGAAATAGCTCATATATTTATCTATCGTTACAGCCTGGTTATGGGAACTAGAAAAAGGAATGCAATGATAGGAACATTAACCTTTAACAATGGTCGAGCTATAACCCATTCTTGTTCCAAGACTCCAGTTGCACAATGGGTCCTTTTATGATAGTTTAAAATGTCTTTTCTGATAGCCGTGTTTATAGAATTAGCTTGAGATGACATCTTCTTTTCAATTTCTCAGGGCCCTAATAAGGCAGGGGAAAGAATGCCTCTGCATAGGGAAAACTAGACAGGGGCAATCTCCATGACTATCAGGGAAATGAGTCGACCAGACATTTTGTCAAGATTTCCATTGAGCAAGTCAGCATTCCCTGCCATCTCCTTTCTAAACCCAAACACTCACTGCAAGAGCACTCAATCCGCACTGTCAGACTCCTTGGGGCAGATAGGAGCTTAGATGTTTTTCCATTCCACTTCCAACCACACTTTCCCCATTTGGTCCTTCAAGGACCTTGCCCTTCACATTTTTTGCAGGTATCTCACTTCCTTTCCATACTCTACTAAGAATTGAAGCAAGCTCTGATTAGCCATCTTCATACTATGTACATGTTGCCTTACATGTAACATGAAGAACTCTGTAAAAATCTTTTGGAAGCAAAGAAGACAGCTTACATTAAGAGATCCACAAACAGCATGTTTTAGTTTGCTTGACAGTCAAAAGAGGGTATAATCTAATGTACTGTTTAATTTTTCTATAGTATTGAAGTTCTCAGTAGTGCATTCAGTATTTGGAACTGTGTTCAAACCATTTGAACACTAGAAAGGTGCTTTTGTAAAATGTAAACCTGAAATAATTCAGAAGATTTTTCTGAGTAAAGCTGTTCACCATGATTGATTCGAATTTGTAAAAAATCTTTTGATCTCTTTTAACCAGATATTGGGGTCAGGGATGGGGAAGGAGTTTTATGAGTATAACTAAGGTTTGGGAAAGTAACTTTAAAAAGGTAAAAAATGAAAAAGATATATCTGTTTTGAGGTCTTTTTTTTTCAGGTTAAGTCTCAGTACTGATACAAGCCAGTCCATTTTTATGTGTAAAAATGTGAGAATCAGGCTGTGAGTCACTAAAGATTTTTCTTCCCCTCCAAGACTATTGGGCAGCAGCAAAACTTTCTGTAAATTGCGACACTCGTTGTAGTAACAGTATGTCACTTCCAAAAGTCTGAGTTGTACCCACGTCAGGAGAAAAAAGCCCTACTTATTGCAACGTGAAATGAAGTAAGTTATATGAAATTAAACAAAAGAAATTATAACAGTTATGCCAATTAAAATAATTCTTTGCATGTATGATCATTTGCATTCAAGAAAAATAAAGCAAACAAATTTGAATACACATAAAACCCTCACATTTAGACAGGTCTCATGACTATTTACATATGAATGCATATTTGAGGTTAATTGCAAAAGTCTTCTTTTCCTTTTTTAACACTTCTCAGTCATAGGATTTAGCTAGGACATCCTGACTTACTTGTGTTCAAAGTTAGATAGGATTTGGCTATCTAGCATTTGAGCAAACAAAATTAAATGCTGGCTTTCAAATCAGCCTTGCAACATTGCCTGCAAAAAAACCCTTATTTTTATTCCTAGTTTTATCTGGATAGTGAAGACAGACCTTCTTCTTTACCAAGTTACCAATGCAAAGTTCAACAAAGGAGAGAAGATATAACACCTACGTCTATGTCTTGGTTCAGAGTAGTGGTGCAGTTTTGAATTAAATTCCCCAGTCATCCCCACTTGCTAGGCATTAGTTCAGTTCACAGAGTGATTTCACTACACATGGGCTAAATTCCTTCAGGAGGAAACTGAACTTTTTTCCAGATGTCTACCAAATGTACTCCAACTCCTACCAGGGATACAAGGCCTGGAGGAGATTGGCACTGTGGAGAGTTTCAAACCATGTGGATCCTGGGGACTTCCATTATATGGGACCAGACTAAATCCAGCCCAAAGCAATCTCTCCCTCAAAGCACAGGTAATGCTGATAGTGCAGCGTCAGCACCATCTGCTTCAGTTTGCTCTCTGCTTCTATTGCACCTAACAGCTTTCCCATGTTGGCAAGCAGACTGGACAGTGACAAATACTAGGACTCAGATAGAGCTACCACAAGAGCTAGAACAACATATACCGAGAGGTGCATTACAAGTCTCATGCATAGAGAGAAAGAGAATAATGTTCCCAGCTTCTAATAACTTCTGCACCCAATATTAAGTAGAAATTCCAATTTTGCATTTTAAAGATTCATTATGAAGGTGGTCTTTGTCCTTGGTGTGCTTCCTGGTTATTTTCACCATGTGTGACCTTAGTTACATGCCTTCCCTTCAAGCAGTTAGTTTTGTATTAGTTAGGAAACAGCGTGTCCTCAGTGCAGCTTATGAAAGAGCATTTGTATACTGCCCCGTGTTCTCTAGTTTTTTGAGACCATCGAAAGACCTATTTTCTAGCCCATCAGCTCTTGCTTGTCCATCCCAATGGTTTTGCACAAGAAGAGGGGCATCACCCACTGATTTGGCAGAGGAAAGACCGTCACCAACTGACTTACCCACTCAGAAAGCTGAGCTGCTTTCTGTAGAAAATGTTAAGATTTTTTATTTGTAAGAAATAAGAACCTTTTATACAACACAGCACCAACATGCTGGAGACTTCACATCCCAGGATCAAGTCTTTAACAGAAGGGAGTTAATTACTTTCATTAGAGACAGTCATTGACTTCTATGGACACATATTACTGACAATCGTAGACTCCTGTCCTAGTTTACAGAATAGTGTTATAAAAAAACCAAAACATAGTTTCCACATATAATGCAGTAGCTAATATTCTAGGACTAATTTACTGTACTCAAGGTTCCTAATTTGGAGCAGGGATAAATGTTTGCAAATCCAGAGGAAAATTTTTAATATCTTGGATTTGGTCATTAATTTTGTGACTTTTGTACTAAATAAGCTACCCAAGAAATGTCAAGATGAAACACAAATTCCCTTTAAATGTCACCATGCTTTCACTGGTAGTATCTCAAATAAGTTGCATTTAGAACCATAAATTATAAAATCATGTGCTATTTCTACACACTCCAAGGACTCTGGTCCTCTTGGATTCAGCTGGCATGGCTTGGAATTTCTCACAGAAAGTCATTCTTTGAAATAAATCATGTCTCAAGTATTTCTTAATTTTTTGGCATCAAGGGCCATGTCTTTTGGAACTGTACCAAATTTTACCAGGGAGCATCTGACTACCTACTGGTATTTTACCTAATATTTGTGTATTAGGATGCATATTTGATTCGGATTGAAAGTGTGTCTACACTCCTAACATGACTCTAAAAATAGTTCCATATTTATAACCTGTCAGGAATTCAAGACAAAATTTGCTCAGTTCCAAGATGATTTCGGTCTGTCAGCCTTTTAAACACATCCTAAGATAAAAACAGACTAGAATTATTGGGCATAATAGCAATACATATTAACAGAGAGTAAAACATTACTATGTCTGAAGTTTTTCCTCCATGCAAATTTGTTTGAACAAATTTTAAAAAGAAAATCCTTACCACTTTAATATCATGCGTGTTTCTTCTTGGGGACACACTGATATAGAACAGCCACCTAAGAGAGAGGTTAATTATTTGGTTTATGCATGATGGAAGGTACTGTGGTATTAACATAGCATGAAACTATACAAAACAAGGCAGACTGCACATCAGAATTTTTCCTGCTGGTTGGTTTTGGCCATAGCGATGCTTTAAGCCTTATGAAAGAGAAAAAAATCTGTTATACTCTTCAACTGTGGCAGGGACACTTTTTGAGCATAGCCCTGATTCTAAATCTATTTTATAGCAATTTATGTTTTTAATTCTCAATGGTTTCCTATCTCATTAATGAAATAATATGGGATCTCTCTCTTGCATAAAATTATAGATGTAATTCATATATGTAGATATTAAATCCAACTGATCAGAGAGTTAAACTGTTAAAGAAAATGTTAGTTTTAAGGATCAAGGCCTGTGTGTTTATCACTGTATTTTAACCTTCATAAACTCAGTCCTTAAGCAGTACAGTTCCAGTGGCCAGCAGCACTATGAAAGTTTATAAAAGCTGAAGATCTTGCATCTTTTTTTTTTTTTTCCTCCTGTCAGCAGCATTCCAGTCTACACTTTCAGGTATAAATTTTGGCTACAAGACATACTAGTTGACTCACAAGACAAAATATGGCTCTTCAATACATAATGACAAATGAAGTAACTCAAGAGCCCCTTTTTTTCTTGGTTCCTATATTCACCTTTTTCTTGATGGCTGGACTTTTTCAGTGAAATGTCTCCTGCCATGAAATACAAACTACCTAATGATCCCTAGTTCTCCCTGCATTCATCATAGGGAGCAAAACTTAATGACATATTCATAACCATATTCAGGTCTGTTAGTAGTAGCAAGGCTGGAAATTCATTTAGTGGTATGCAATTCTTTTCTAACTAGGCAGGGTGAAAATAACTTTGCAGTTGTTTGAAATCTGCATTTAAATATTTCAAACAAATAGTACTGTGTTGATTTTAAGGCTAGAAGGAACAGTTGCAATCAGCTAAAAATGTTCTTAATAGATCACAAAGTATATTTTGTCAAACCATAACATAGGTTTGACAAAATGTTTAGCAGTATCTTGGATTTAAGCACATTTTATATCATTATGCAGCATAGCTATATTCAGACATTGAAGACCACGCTGCAACTTCTTGTCCAACACTTCACCTTGACAATACTTGTGTTGGTAAACTTCCATGGGACTACTCATGTTATCTTTGTAAATATGAGTGAGTAAGAGGGGTTGAGAGGTCACAATTCAGCCCAAAGAGTTTGCTTAACGCTTGGGGGTGAAGTGAGTCTTTAGGGCTTGATCCCTCACTGCCACTGGAGAGGCTCCCTCTGCTGTCAAGGGAAGCTGGCCCAGGCCCGCAAGGCACAATCTGGTGATTAGCACTGTATGGAGCAGTACCTCTGCAGGGTTGTACCAGGAGGAAGGTCCTGGATCTTTCAAAGCAGTTTTGGGAACCAAGCAATTTGCTACTCCTCTTTGAACAGTTACAGCACACTCTTTGCTGGGACTTTTAACTTTGGCAGAGGGAGGCTTACACTTTTCTAAAATACAGATACTTTTTAGAAAGTGAAAAAAAGGAAATAGATTTATCTTAAAAACTAACACAGATTTGAAAAGAAACAACAAAACAAACCATGTATGAGACAACATCAGGAAAAAGCCTGTGCAGACCAGTTTTCTCTTTGAAAAAGCTGTTAACTTAATCCACCATCTGGCTTGGGTGCAGTCAATTAGTGGTCTCAGTCGAGCTCTTGAAAACAAAGCCACAGGCACAATGGGCTGGATTATGCCCCAGTTAAGTCAACTGGAGATTCGCCCGTGATTAAATGGGAGCAGGATGAGACCTAGCTGACATGGTTTAAGATGCTTTCTGGCAATTATCACAAAAAAAAAAAAAAAAAAAGGCAAAGAATGAATAGGTTACAGAGACTTCTGTGTCTGTCTGACAACACAACAGCTTTCACACCAAGGTTACCTGAAATGTCATGAGCACTGTTCTACTGGCAGAAAAGAGGCCTTGAAGGTGACATCAGCTTGCTCACAACAGATATCCATTCCAATGCTGTACCCACCATACCCAGGAAGAAACCAAATTGTAGCCAAGGCTAGAGCTGAAGAAGACAACTGAACTTGGCCTTACCATCAAGTTCCAGAGTGGCAGCTTCATATTGCCAGATGACCTTCCAGGAAGTTCAAAGAACAAGCACCAAACTGGTGAAATCCTTGTGGGTCAGTGAAGACAAACATCTTAAGTTACAAAGACAAGTGTCAACCATGTTATACACTAATGGTGTTTACAGTTAAAGCTGCTGAACTCAAATTATTTAGCAGGGCGTTATGGGTTTGTGTGGTGTGGTTTGCTTTGTTTTGGTTTGGTTTTTGGGGTTTTTTTTTGGTAGTGGGGGAGGGTGCTGCAGAGGTGGCTCCTGTAAGAAACTGCTAGAAGCTTCCCCGGCTCCAAGTCAGACCTGCCTCTGGCCCAGGCTGACCCAGTCAGTGATGGTGGTAGCGCCCCTGGGAGAACACATTTAAGAAGGGGAACCTGCAGTGGGTGGGGGATTGGAACGTGAGAGGAACCCCCCTGCGGATATTGAGGTCAGTGAAGAAGGAGGGGGAGGAGGGGGCGCCTGAGGAGGCTGATGGCCCTGCAGCCCGTGGTGACACGGCAGGCTGTCCCCCTGCAGCCCAGGGAGAGGAGCAGAGGCCCCCAAAGATGGCCGTGACTCCATGGGAAAGCCTGCGCTGAAGCAGTGTGTGACTGGAGNAATCTTCCCCCTGAGGAAAGGAGCGGCAGAGACAATGTGTGCGGAGCTGACCTTAACCCCCATCCCCTGTTCCCCTGTGCCGCCGGGGGGAGGAGGTAGAAAGAACCGGGAATGGAGCTGAGCCGGGAAGGAGGGAGGGGTGGGGGGAAGGTGTTCTGAGGTTTGGTTTTCCTTCCTAATACCCTTGGTTTTGATTTGATTTGTAGTAAATTAAATGGATTTTGTTTCTTCCCCAAGTTGAGCCTGTCTTTTGCCCGTGACCATAAGTGGGGAGTGATCCCTCCCAGTCCTTGTCTCGACCCACAAGCCTGCCTTTGTATTTTCTCCTCATCCCAACGTGGCCAGGCGAGGGGGTGGGGGGTGAGCGAGCGGCTTCGTGGTGCTTTGTTACCGGCTGAGCTGAAACCGAAACCACGACACAGGGCTATTCTGTATTTTCACCAATCTTGTCATTTATGTCTGCAGTACTGGGTTCACTATCTTTTTTAGCACAAAAATTTTCTTTCTGAGCTGTTCAACCAGAGATGCCCATATAATAAAGGAAGTACTTACAGAAGTTTTCCTAAGTCTCACCATGATTCTCTAGCATTAACACATCTGTGAACACTGCTCACACAAGATAAGATATGGACTTAAGACTAGAAAGAGGTTTGATTTATAATAGGTTACCTATATCATCACCAGGTGAGGATGCTTATCCAGTACCTACTGCAATATCCAGGCTTCCTAAGTGGACACATTCATGCTAGTTTCAGTTGAGGTCTGGTTCAGGAAATGCAGAGACACATGAAAAACCATAGAAGAAGGAAATCTTTAAGAGACTTTGCTGTGATAGAAGTCTGATACATTGTTCTGTTCAAGTTTTAAATGCAAAACCAAGTCAAGTCTTTTTCTTCTTGAAAAAATTTTTCCAATAATCAGTAGATCAAGTTATCATTCAGGGTAGTCTGTTGGTGAAATCAGAGTTACTCTTAGTTTTGCCAGCATTTAATTTGCCTTATTTGAGATGAGTCAGTCTGTTCTCACCCCTATGGTGAAGGAAAGCCATGCAGAAAGAAAGTAACCCAGTTCCAGGCATAAATAAACAACCAACCTGAGTTCCTTTGCATGTGTCTAAATAAAGGATGTTACAATATTACAAGATGCTGCTGTGTGAGCCAGGAAAAACCTGAATAGTAAAGAAAGAGATGTACCATCCCTTACACAAGAAGGCAAGCAAATGGAAACTTCCTGCTGCTAAATCTTTCCCCAGTGAAACTCTAAGAGCAAGCCTAGTCTCATAACTAGTGCCAGTCCTGGTGACAGCTGTTTCGACAAGGCTCCTGTTGTCCTGGTAAAGTCAAAGCCAACTTTATAAATTTGGTTTGTAATATATTAAGGTAATCTGTTAGTTCCCGTACGATCAGAGCTCTACCTCATCACGCAGCCTGTGATGCAGTCTCACCTTTCCTAGAAGACAGTTTCCAAAGTGAACTGTCAAGTTATTTTCTGGGAAGAACAAACATATAACCCACCTGATGACCTGAGGTGAAGTTGGGAGAAAACATAGCTTTTAATCAGCTGAAATATATTTCCGTTTTGTTTTGTTGTTTGCAGTACATTTGTTTCTCCCAATTTGATCTCAAAGCTTCAGACAAGTACCAGTCGCTGTACCAGGAAAATCAACACAGATGTCAAATTNGTGCTGCTCCACACGGCATCACTCACTGAAATTGAGTTAACACAGCCAGGAGGCTAACATGCATCAAGCAAAATAATTAATTTGCTTTTACATACACAAGTCTCACAAGCAATAGGCTAATACCAGGCTGACTCTTTTCACTTCCTCGCTCAATTGCTGCTCAGCTCCTTTGAAATGTCATTCAAAAAGCACGTAGCATTCGTGAGGGCTCAGGATTTGCACACTCCCCTGTGTTTCTCTTCTTCAGAAATATCCATCTTAGCCAGGTAAATCAAGTAGTCCCAGAGTAAAAAGCTTCCACTGAACATGGTACAGTCCTCATTAACACTTTATACTTCACCATTATGTACCAGGGAGAACAGCAGGATCATGTAAAATTATATGTATTTTTAATTTAAAGAGCATCAAAACAGATTTTTTGACTGCTTTCAAGATCTTCTTCATCCTTATAGTCCAAGGATGATTATGTTGGTTTATGCCTTACATCCTGGGAGATAAAAACAAAGGCAGAAAAAGAGCAATGGTCAAGCAAAACCCAACCTTCTAAATCTCTCTGTATCTATAGACTTTGCAAGTACAGAAAAAAAAAACCTCATCATAGGCTCGGAGCCAACTTTAACCATTCGAATACAAATTTTCGCAAAACTTTCTGACATGTCCAAAATGAAAATAGCAGGGCTTATTTAAAAGCTTCATCAGGCAAAATGGTAGTTTTGCCTTGAGTGATAATAAAAGCATTTGATGAGCAGTTTCAGTGGATCAGTCAATACAACCACAAACACAGTAAGTCAGAAGGCTTAGCGGGATTGCCTCACCACATTAAACAAACACCAAATAGGATGTATTTAGGTAGTATATGCACCTGCCAGACTAATCCAAGATCTATGAGATTGATGGATTTGGCATAATTTCATCTTGATAATTGCATTATGATGCTTATCCAGAAAAGCAGCTGGAAGAATGTTCCTTTCAACAGTGCAGGTTGCACAATACTTGTGGCATGAGGATGGCTGGCTATTTCCACACCATGCTTTGCAAAAGAAAACTTGATCCCTTTTAGGTTCTTTGACATGGTTGTCCTGATGTTATAACACTTGCCAAGAGAACATGCTTGAAACACAGGTTTCTGGGTTTGCTAACTGCAGGCTCCTACATAATAACACCCAGCACACCCCAGATATTTGCTTACTTGATTGCCTGCTGCTAAGGAAGTAGCAAGCACTCCTCCCAGTCCAACATTTATGGCACAAATCCCAAAACTCTTTCGGGTTTAGAGCTACCCATAAGAAATACAGATGCAGAGCATTAAGCTTTTGTTTCTCCCCATTACATATAGTGACAAGTCACTTGCAGAACTAAGTCTAGGTCCATTTGTGTCTTGCAAACAACCCAAACACCACAAAGCTCAGGAATGTTTGGACTCTGGATCTTTGCGTAGGATGTTCTCAGAGAAAGTAGCCATTGCTCAAAATTATGGAAATGTAGATTTCATCAGATAAAATGGTTTTCCCATTAGTGGATTCAACACACAGAAAAGGCCTGAAGTAACAAAACAAAAGCTTAATAAAGAGCATAAACAAAATTAACAGGAATTCCTCTAGGCTGAGTGTTAGAATAGAGCCAAAACTATTGAAATGTCCGGAACCCAGACAGCGCCTAACTAGTTCACAAGTTCATTCAGGGTAGGGAAGGGGGGAAATGTGGTCAGACACTTCTGTCATTTTGAAGAATATCTGTGCGACTTTGACAAACAAGATGAATGTTCTCATTCAAATGCACCACCAGTTATTTAACTTACTTCCCCTGAATGTCTGGACTTCGGCTGCCTGAAAGACTGAAATATTTTGTCCCACAAGCATTTCTGGTGTATTGATGTATTTGTATTCTGCCCTGTCCCCTTCTCAAAGAGAGATTCCTGTTTTGAGCATCCACATCTATAAGCAAAATAGGCTGTCAGAACATGCTTTCTTCAGAGCCCTTACCACCAGGTGATTCTCCTCCATGCCACCAGGATGTTTTACATTGTTCGTAGGGATGTTGATGCTCTTTGAGGGAATTCTGAACTCTGGAGCCTTTGCTGAATAGTGACCTAAGGAAAACTTCCACTAGACTGAATCTCCTCTTTGCTTTCAGCTGTTAAACCACACTCAAGACATCTAAAAAGAACATGAGTGTTTTCCTAAAGTTGATGTGTAATTTCCTGTCTTTTATTGGCATGAAGACACTGGAATATAGAAAGGAAACAGGCTATATCATATACTTTCTATTAAATGATGTGTCATTATGATAACGCTGAGAAGTCCCTAACTTTTAGGGATATAAAATGTTTGTATTCTAACCTAGTACCAGTTGTACTAATACAAGGTTCTGGGCAATGGCAATTCAGATCCATTTTGCAACACATCCGTCTCCTGGGAAGGACCGTCCTGCTTTGATCTAGATTCGGGGCTCATTTTTAAGTATCAAACACATCCTCAGACAAGTGAATTGACATGGAAAGAAAGATAAAGTTATACCATTAACCCACAATGCACTTTTGCAGAGAGCATTACACAGTCAATGATGGGACAGAAAACAGGCTCCCTGGCTTACCATAGCCATGAAGTTAAGCTTGGCACTGTACAGCACACCCTCTGTTTTTAAAGGAAAGCCAACACCATCTTTCACATGGGCTTAGTGCTGTGAGAGTTGTCTTTTTATAAATGTCCAGAGTCACTTAAGGGTTGGTGCTAAATAAAGCAGGCAACAAGAATGTAAACTACCAGCTAATGTTTTGTTTTGCTGCATATAGCCACCAGGAAAAGTGAAATATTTCAGAATCCCCAGAGTATAAGTGGGAAAGAGTCTGCAGTATAGCTCTGTCTTATTTTGGCTATGCAATGAAAAGAAACATTAACCATTCTCAGACTGCACATCAGCGCTTCTCAGCTAGTAGCTGCGTGACCTGGCATCAGTGTCATCTCTGAATGTGTTATGATGTACGTAATTTTCCAGGGAACTGAGAGAACAGTAAAAGCTTGGTTGAGGTATCACTCCATTTGCTGAGGAAAGCCACTAGTTGCACCTATTTGCGACAATTCCTGCCTGAACTTTAGAAAGAAATACTATAGCCAAACATTTTCTAGGTTCAATTGCCTTCAAGCTGTTTACGTGCCCAGCTCTTTCTCTCTGAGGAGCTGTGTTAGGCAGTCAAGAGAAAGTACAAGGGATAAGAAATTTCCCCCCTTTCCAAACCATGTATTAGCTACAGCAATCCCACAGCTCCAGTGGCTATTACAATCATGCCATGGTGTTTCCAAATAGCAGCCCATCTTCCAGTTGTAGTGGTCTCCTTGCACTCTGGTTTCATTACTTCAAGTTTCCTCTCCAACAGACAGCAGGTCAAACTCTCCTCTCATTTCCAGTCACATTAATCTGCACTTACTTCATAGATCGTCATGATGTTCTGACAAGTTCCTACCATGTTGACCAAGAAGAAAAAGTTTCCTCTTGTAAATGATGTGAAAACATGAGTTTCAGAGAAACAGAGCATTAATTTCAGACCCTGTTTGGGTCAGGAGTTGGGACTCCTGTTGGGAGTTCTATCACTGGTTTCAACAGAAACACAATTTGGTCCCCGTGTACTGAATAAGCCCAGTGCAAATCAGTATATACCAACTTGGCAGGAGAACAAACCAAATTCTGCTTCCAGCTTCTGCAACATATATCCTTTATTTTAATGGGATCACACACTCTCTGATTCATTCTCAGGAGGTCTTCTACGCCAGATTTTTTAAAAAAGCAGTGCTTAGCAGTACTCTGTGTTCATAACAAGAATACAGTAATGCTTTCATGTTTCAACATTGGATTCACGTACTGTATTTGATGTGAGGAAGGAAAAAGCATTTTAATTAGCCATCCTCTCACCTGCACGGTTCAGATGTAAGTGCTTGCAAATCTAAATGGAAACAGCAAAGTATTTAACATACTTCTGTACTGCATGATTTACGGCAACGATATCAGCAGAGTAACATAAGATCTTTACGCCAACTGATATGCAGAAACTAAAAGAACTTTAATGGCATTATGTTAATAGTTCAGCAGCTTTTACATAGAATAAGATATTATCCTCAAAGAGTCATTTACTGGAGAAATCAACTCTCTTTGTCAAAACTCTCCAAATAGTTAGCTTTATACACCCTGCAATGTTCAGTCCCCAGTCTGAATCTAGAAATTCTTCTGGACTCTGAAGTTTAACAACATTAACTCTTCAGATAAAACAGCATTGTTCAACTGTGCTAGGAAAAATATTACATTAATGGATAAGATAATTTGGTTAAAGTGCTCCACTAGTCACTAATTGATTATCCTGTTTCTCTAGAACAGCTCTTGTTCTATTTGACAACTGATCTTTCCCTGAAAGGAAATGAACCTTGAAGGAACACGACAAATTTAATTGTGCCATTTAGTGACTCCTGGCAAAATCTCAGTAGCAAATTGTTAACAATACTGAGTTCCCAGTCTTGAGAGGTGGGCACAGCACAGTTTTAAACAATCTGTTAGATATACAAATAATTATTTGAAGATGTTGCAGTAGATAACAACAAAACATTTTTTTCTTTTGTATTCTATTGATGACACCAGTTACACTGAGATCTGCATCGTGCTACTTAGACCATGATCAACATGACAAGAGCTCCCTCCTTGACACTATATGTAACACTTGATGCACTTATTTTAAAGAAAGGCAGACTGCTATCTGTAGTGAGGGCAAAATGTTTATAAGGAGAAGTGGAAAATTAAGTAGTTTTCAAGGGGAATTTTGAGGAGAAGAGAAAACATCGAAATGCTAGAAAACAACTGTGACATTATTAGATCAATAAGCTGTCAAAGTTGATTCAGTCAAAAAAACCCAGTTCACTGCATGCTACAGTAATTCTGCAGACAAAGGGACAAGCTTTGAATTGTAGTTTGCTGCTTTTCTGAGAAAAAATGCTGTTTCAGCTTCTATTTGATGATGATTAATACCTACCATATATTTGGCAGACTAATCTTGATCATTTTTCTTCCAGCAGTTCACAATCACTTCCCTCAGGGATGTGTATGTCAGCACATTACCTAATGATAATCTGATAGCTGAATCTGCTGTTAAATAAGAAAAGATCTATAACATGATAAAGTGTCCATTTTTTCTATGTTTATGCATCTTTAAGTGTTACAGGGGTCTGATTTCCAAATAAGTTTGGAAAAAGGAGGAGCTAAAGAATGCTGTGTGAAAAGTAGAAATAAAATGGACACAGTCATGAATAATGGAATTAAACAATGGGGAAGATCTGTCTTCATAAGCTGATCCTTCCAAGAAATGGAGGGGAAAGGGGGTTGGAGATCAGTGAGGACATCGGAAAATTCAGCTTCCAAATGGTCTTGGATGCTTCTCAAGGGAAATAAGGAGCTGCAAATAGATGTGAGGACAAATGGCAACGAGTCTACAAGACTTTTTTTCCCCTCAGGAAATGGTGGAATATTATTTATGGGCAGCAAGCCAGCAGAACAGTTCTTACCACAGCTAGTTCTAATCAGCTTAGCTATAGGGTTGGGAGTGTAAATGCAAGATGTCAGAAAAATTAAAGATAATTGCCACAATAGGCAACTGCAAGCCAGTCACCTTTCCTGAATATCCAGTGGTGATATTATAATTGCAAATTAATTTATGACACACTCTTAAGCCTATCAGCAATTAACATTTCTGTTTTGAGTGTTCCTGAGTTGAAACACCACAACAGGGCAGAAGGAGGCTCATGCCAAGTGTATGCAAACGAATAAAGAATTGCTGAGAGGACACTATGGGGGAAGCTCTCATTTATCTGGGAAGTCAGCATGACTGGGTGCCTCTCTGAAACGCCTGTACACTAATGTACACAGTGTGGGGAGCAAACAGTATTAGAAGTCTGTGTGCAGTTGCACAGCTGCAAACTTACTGACACCACAGAGAGGTGGTGGGATAAGACACGTGACCATAGAGCTGCAATTGATGGATACAGGCTCTTTTGGGAGGACAAACGAGGATGATGATGAGAGGAGTTCCCTTTATTTGAGAGACCAGTGGGAATGCAGATAGCTGTGCCTTGGGGTGAATGATGAGACAGCTGAGAGCGTGTGGGCAGACCAACGTGGACAATGTTGTGATGGCTATCTGCCTCAGACTGCCTGAACAGTAAGAAGATGGTAAGACCTTTTCCAGACAACTGGAAAAAGCTTCATGTTCACAGGCCCTGGTCCTCATGGGGGACTTGAACTACCCCGACATCTGCTGGAGGGACAACACAGAAAGGTACAAGCAAAACACAAGGCTTCTAGAGTGCATTGGTGATAACTTCCTGGCACACATGATCAAGGAATCAACAAGGGAAGATGCTCTGTTGGACCTCATAGTTACAAACAAGGAAAAGCTGGTCAGGAATATAAGGTTGGGGGCAGCCTTGCTGCAGTGACCACAAGATGGTGGAGTTCAGGATCGTGTAAGAAGGAAACAAGGCAAAAAGCAGGAGCACAACCCCCCAGACTTCAGAAAATCATATTGTTTTCTTCAGAGATGTGCCTGGGAGAAGCCCATGGGAGACAGTACTGGAGAAAAGAGGGGCCTGGGAGAGCTGGTTGATATTCAGGGACTACCTTCTTCTGACTCAAGCTCAGTCTGTTCTGGCAAGAAAGCAATCAAGTAGAGGTAGCAGGAGGCCTGCATGGATGAACAAGATGTTCCTGACTAGACTCAAACCTGAGAAGGAAACATACAAGAGGTGGAAGCAGGGACAGGTGACTCACCAGGAATAAAGAGACAGTGTTGGAGTGTGCAGGGATGGGGTGAGGAAAGTCAAGCTACACCTAGATTTGACTGTGGTGAGGGACAAGAAGGGAAACAAGAAGAGTTTCTATAGGTATATCAGCAGCAAAAGGAAGACTAGGGAAAATATGGGCTCGTTGTAGGCTGGTTCAGAGGTCTGGTGACAGGAAATATGGAAAAGGCTGAGGACTTCAATGCCTTCTCAGCTTCAGTCTTTGCTGGAAACACTTGGCTTCAGAAATCCCAGGCCCCTGAGGTGCACAGGAAAGTCTAAAGGAAGGAAGACTTACCCGCAGTGGATGAAGATTAGGTTAGAGAACATTGAAACAAACTGGATATACACAAGTACATGGGACCTGAGGGGATGCACCTATGACTGTTGAGAGAGCTAGTTGACGTCATTACAAGCCTCTCACAATTACATTCAAAAGGTCATAGTGATCATGGGAGGTTCCTGAGGACTGTAAGAAAGGCAGGAAAAAAAACCAATCCTATCTTCAAGAAGTGGGATACAGAGAACTACAGGCTAGTCAGCCTTACCTAGGTCCATGGGAATGTGATGGAGCAAATAATTGTGGAAACCCTTTTCAAACATATGAAGGATAAGAAAGTGATTGGGAGCTGTCAGTATGGATTTATGAACGGGAAATCATGCTTAACCAACCTGATAGCCTCCTATAGTGAGATGACGGGTTTTGTAGATGAGTGGAGAGCAGTGGATGTTAACTTGACCTTAGCAACACTTTTGACAGTCTCCCCTAACACACTGTCATACACAAACTGAAGTAGTACAGGCTAGATCAGTGGACAGTGAGGTGGATTTAAACCTGGCTGATTTACCGGGCTGAAAGGGTTGTGATCAGTGGAAAAATCAAAAAACAAAATCCAGCTGGAAACCAGTCACTAGGGTTGCTCTTTAGGTGTTGTTTTGGGGGCCGATACTGTTGAATGCTATCATTAATGACCTGGAGGATGGACAAAATGCACCCTCAGCAAATTTTCAGAGATTAAAAAAACTGGGAGGGGGTGATGTGTAAGGTGGTTGTGCTGCCTTTCAGAGGGACCTGAACACCCCAGAGAATTGAGGAGAGAGGAACCTCATGAAGTTCAACAGAGCGAAATGCCAAGTCCTGCCCTGGTGAGGAATAACAGCATGCACCAGGACATGCTGGAGACTGACCAGCTACAAAGCAATTTGGCAGAGAAAAACCCTGGACTCTGGTGGGCACCAAGCTGAATATAAGACAGCAACGTGCCCTTGCAGCAAAGAAATCCAACAATATCCTGGGTTACATTAGGAAGACTGTTGCCAGCAAGGGTGAGAGCGGGGATCCTTCTCCTCTACTGAGCACTGGTGAGGCCACCTCTGCAGTGCTGTGTCCAGTTCTGGGCTCCTCGGTACAAGAGAATCATGGTCTTACCGGATTGAGTCTATCAAAGGGCCATGAAGTTGATGAAAGAATTGGAGTATCTGTCATACAAAGAGGATGAGAGAGCTGGAACTGTTCAGCCTGGAGAAAAGAAGGTTCAGGAGGATCTTAGCAATATGGGAGGATCTTACCAGACTCTTCCCACACAGGAAATTCCTAATATAAAGAATTAATATAAGAATATTAATATAAGAAAAAAGATTTTTACTACAAGGTTTATCAAACACTGGAACAGGTTGCCCAGAGAGGTTGTGGACTTTCTGTCCTTTGAGCTACACAAAACTCAACTGGAAACAGGTCCTAAGCAACCTGCTGTAGCTGACCCTACCCTGAGCAGGTGGGCTGGATGATCTCCAGAAGTTCCTTCCAACCTCAACTATTCTGTGATTCTGTGAATGCTATTCTGTTCTGCGATTCTGTTGTGGGAACCAAACATTTAATTTTTTTTCAAATTTTAAGTCCTTAATTTACACGGGTACTGCAACAGGTGCTGCAAAATAGATACTAGTGCACATAAAACAAGGAGAAATGATGTACTAAATTAGTGTGTGTGTTTAAAAAAAATAGAATGCTTTTATATTTAATACTGAAATGAAGAAGCAGCAATCTTTGAAGCAAAGATGTTATTTCAAATGTAATTTCTGGAGACTGGTATATAAAATTCTGAAAAATTACAACATAATTACTTCAGAGTATATTATATACTTTCTACAGTTCTTTTTAGTTGGCCTCTGAAAAATTACACTTCAGGAAGTGGACAGGTGGCTTCTGGGTAAGACATCACAGCAAAGGCTAACCAAAGTGCAGGAGCAGGAGTGCAACAAGGAGTAGAGGTGGGCTTTCCAGAAGTTCACCATGCAGGCTGAACATCGAAACGTGGCTTCTCTGTTTTTCCTTTTCAGGTTCACGCAGGCTGCTGCCTTATTTACGTTCCCTGTCACTCAGACTCTACCCTGAGAAATATGCAGTTCCCTCACTCATAGATTTGGCTGGTCTGATTGAGAAATAGCAGTAATGAGTGAAGGCATTTTATCCTTATTTGAGATACAAGGCAACTGAGATACCAAAAGGCCAGGTCACTTACGCTAGAACATGTAAGAAAAGAAGTGACAGAAGCATTAGAAGAATCTACCTAGACTGATTCAGTGCTTGAACTATAGGAGAAAGGAGAATGCTTTTTTGTGAATGCTAACCACGTCTTGGCCAAATGGGTATAAAGGGAGACAGATTAGAAGGGAATGATGTATATCCAACTGCGCAAAGACTGTTCACGTTCAAGGGACAACTCTGCAGATCCAAGTGAATCTCAATGAAGGAAAGAAACCAAAGACTTGAAGAAATGATGCGCATCCTCTGGCACAAGAAAAATTCCACAGAAAGCACTTGCTTCTAATGTCGCCTGATGAGAATGGACAATCAGAGCATCACCCACCACACTGGGAAGAGCCCCAAGACACTAATCATCACTAGGAAAATCCAAGTTCTTGTCACCATTCAGAAAGGCATGAAAAGAGTTTGCAGAAACATCTCCTGATGCAACATTAATCAACCACAGCATGCCATAAAAAAAAAAAAAAGAGAAAATGGGTTTGATTGTTTGGTTTGAGGGTAATCCTTTCTTCTTCCTTTTCTGTATTTATGGACTAAGTTTTATTACAACACCAGTTTGTTTTACATTTTGTTTTCAAATCAGTGGGAAAAGATGTTTTTCTATTCAGCTATAATAATCTTGATCCTCCTAAGAAAAACTGAAGCAAAACAAAATTGCAATCGGAAGAGAGACTCTATTTGATCTCCTTCTAAAGCACAGCTCTTTAGGTAAAATCTTAGTTCACTATCCCATATTCACCAAAATTATATAAAAAGCTAGCTAGATATTATTTGCTTACAGCTGAACTAGTTTGCCAGTAATAAGTTTACTGTTTGGAAAACTACTTAAAAATGCATTTTAACAGTTATTGCTTTCAGAAACAAAAAGGTACTGATCAACCTGCCTATAAAATCTAATATTAGGAAAGGCTTGGAGAGTTTGAAAAGCCATTTCTTTGTCCTGAAATGGCTCAGGAAGTTAAAAACTTTAAAGCATTTCTTCAGAACAAATCCCAAGACTTTAAAGCTTCTCACAGAAACTTAGAGCACCTCATACTGGAATAGATCCAGGTGGTTAGGACATTTGTCTAGATGGCAAGTTCTCCCATTTGAGGTTAAAGCAGGAACGTCATAAAAAAAAAGTGACTGTGCCACAGTACTTTGGTGTTCCTCCCTCTTTCCAGAACTGGGAGATGTCCAGGGATATAAATATATGAGTTGCTGTGAAATAAATTATTTGAGCTTTCTAGAATCTCCAGATTGGTTTGCTTGGAGTCCTCTGAAAAAAAAGAACTGTTTTGGCTATTGGTTAGCTATTTGTAAATATCATCAGATAAGAATGGGAAAAGTACAGAGGGGAAAAACTATAGAAATTCCATTACTTTGTAAGTTATTCTGCTATATTCATCATTGTGGTATTTGTCTGGAGTAGAAAAAGGAAAATAAGAAAAATAAAAGACTAACAGAGACCTTAGTGCAGGGAAAGAAGGTAGTGGTAGAACCTCTAATGAGAATAAGGGTTGCAGTATGGGTGATTTAACCATGCATCTTCCATTACAACTCATGGAAAATTCTATGGCAAAATCGTTTAGCTTTCACTCAAAAAACTCATTACTGCATAATGCCATACACATAATCATTCTTCTTTGCCAGTTTATGCCTTGCAAAGCATCTAGCCCTAAGAAACTGCAAAGGTATTTCTCTAGGCATGAGAACAGATATGGAAGTTAAATGACTATTGGATCTACATGTCAAGAAAAAAGTTCAGAATTTTATTTTTATTAAAGTATAAATTTATTTAAGTGTTGCAATGTACAACCGCCATTTTTTCTTCCTCAGCTACTGTAAATTTTCTGAATGAGACACGCAGTGTATTCAGAAGGATTGCTCTGTTCAATATTATAATATTATAATATATTTATAATATTAAACAGTCTCTCTCTTTACAAACTCCTTTACAAACCTGACTTACTGCTTGGTGAGCTAAACATTGGGCCAGTTCTCCCACCAGTGAATTCATGACCAATAAGGGGCGACAGCCATTTAACAGCATCAGGTAAGTTTCTCAAATGAAGAATAATCTTGTTTAGAACTTGACAAAAGCATCAGAGACAATATGATTATTCTTGTGAAACACCTTGGAGTTTTCCTCACACTCAAGGTGGGGTTTTGCTGCAGAATTAAGACTCAACTCTACCTACGGCCTAGTGCAGAGCCAGGCAAATCATTCAACTGAGCTTTGAGAGCTCTCACTAATCTCAGATCATCCCAAAGTAGACATCTAGAGCTCAGTTAAGTTGTCCAAGCATGGATGCCTACTGCCATCTGAGACTTCCAGGTGGGGCTGACAGATGCATCACAGGGGCAATCTAAGACACAGGCTCTCCTGGAGGAATAGCTGGAGGGCAGGCATGGTACTGCTGGGAGTACACATCATCAGTGGTGCCTGTGTATGAAACAAGGCTCTAGTGACTTGTCAACCAATTAGCTCTCTAGACTCTCCTGATGGCACTTACTAGACCTGTACTGACTAAAACAGAAACACAAGCTCCTAGCTCACATGCGGGTACCTTAATATTAAGGGACCCAAATTTGTCTTAGACTTAAACTGAAATCCATCCTCTCATTCATGCAAAAGTTTTACAGCAGTGGTTTTTCTGCCTGTCTCATTGTGCAGAGATATAAACATTACTATATCAAATTATATCAGCTTCTCAAGTCTCCCAATGTCATCTGGAAAAATGTTTGTGCCAGGCATAGAAATGAATATGGCAAAAGTCGGGTTACATTTCCTAAAGTACAGTATCAGAGAAACCGCTAGTGAGCATTCACTGAAACTGCAAATGAGTATTTGTGAGGTCAGAAAACTAGTAGACTGAAAATAAGAATGGTATAGCAAAACCAAACTCAAGAAGCCATTTTTTTGTAAAGTGATACAAAAACGAGCGCAGGGGCATTTGTGTAAATCTAAACCCCAAAGAAACCCTTCAGATCCACCTACAGAGCTTCCCATGTGATTAACCTGGCAATACCATTTCCACTTTCACAAAACGCTTCAAGTTGGTGACTACATGAGACGCAGTCAGGAACTAGGGGACTTGGTGCAGGCTGTGGGACACACAAGTCCCCTACAGATTTCCACATTGAAGGGAGAAGGTACTTCTAACACAATACATTAAATGGTGCTGCCATGGGAGAAGGAGGGTTTGTCTCCTGGATCTCAGAACCAGCATGCAAGGAAATAGGAGAAAAAAATGTTGCTCCCTCTGCAGGTAGGATCTGCACTTCACCAAGAGATGGAGGAGGTAGTGTTTTCCCATCCAACCGATGAGTTTTCTTCAGGAAAGTGCCAAATTCTCCCCAAAAGCAGAGGGCTCAGCCTGCAACAACAGACAAACTGCTTCTCAGGCCTCCCCAGATAAGCTCTTGGGCCTCTCTCCTGAACGATTTCATGGCAAGTTGCTGTGAGATTTGTGGAAACCAAGGAGAGCCTTGCTGAGTGCCTCCTTCCTTTGCAACTTAAGCCAGATGGGAATACAGAGCTGATTATTAATTGCATGATGTGTTGAAAACACTGAGGAAACATTTTAAACCTCTTCCATAAGTACCATTTGCAGACTTATAGGGTCAAATCTCTGCTTTCCCACAGCATGTCACATTTTGGGCGGAAGAGAGTTTCCTAGGCTCTGAATGAGTCAGGCAAACAGCAAGGATCTATGAGACTGTGCATACACCTTATACCTGCTGTGGCTTTTTCCCCTTCAGAAAAAGGTGTATGTATTTTCACATGCTGAGGAATTCTAAGGAGTTTGAGAGAAGGGAAAGGCACAGCAGTTTATCTCCCAAACTCTTTTCCTTTCCCAGTATTCAGGAGGGGGCTATAGACAAGCCCTGCATTGATTCAATGCAATTTTTAAGCATATTACTAAACTTTAGACTTGGTTACAGCCATCAACACTGAGCAAAATGAACATGTTATTTATCAGAAAATGTTATTCTTGTTATATGCACTCAAAGAACTGCAGTACAACCATTAAATCTTCTCCTGAACACGTGCACTGGATCAAGCTTTCCTAACCACAGCAGGAGATTGATTTGTGCCCTTAAAAAACAAGTTACCTTCCTTATCTTAGCTTGAATACCCTGCAGCATTATCAATGATTTTAATTACACAGCTCTCTTTACACACAGGTTCATGCATATGAAACACTCTGATTAAAGTAACGCTGAAGTTCTATACACATTCATCTCTGGAGGTAGCTCCATCTAAGTTAATGGACTTGCAGCAGGGATCAGTTCAGCCTGCTGTGCCAAAGCGCTGTCTCACATAATGCATGCAACCAACAATTAGACGATGAAGTGGCATCGTAAAGAGGAGGTTTAGCTTTCTGGGGTGAAACAGGGTGAGCGTCATGTTACAGCTACAACAAGCCATACATGAGTTAGCTTGAGGGAAAGCAGTTACACTGAAACAAAATAGCCTTGCTTTCATTACGGCCAAAGCTCCAGCTATTTTATGTTTCCTCCTTAACCCACTCAGTAATTATTGTGCACATCTCGCCAAAGCCAGCCATGACATTCCCCATCACAGAGCAGAGCATGCCAGGACCCCATCCAGCGCAGCATGAGGACTCTTCTGCCCAGTGAGTCATAGCCTGCTTCTGGCTGCGGCTGCCACTTCCATTGTCCCAGAACAACCCTTCTGGCTGCTGGGATCACGCTGGCCCTGCCCAAAGCTGAAGCAAAGGGGAAAGAGCAGAGTGGATGTGGCAAATCACAACCTTTGGTCAAAAGGTAATGTTTTCAACGTGACGATGATCTATCTCTTAATAGGTGACAAGTATAAGAATCGTTTTTCTGCCAGCAAGCTTCCAGGGAGCAGCTGCAGTGGGGCAAAGCAGGATTTGAAGGGAGCTAGAGACAACTCAGGGGTTCATGTGGAAAAGGAAGGCAAAAGTCCAGGCTATCATTTTTGAAGGAGGCAGCTTCACAGCGAACAAGCATCACAATGACCTTTCTTAGCCACGGCAACCAAAGTAGGGCCACGAAGTCTCTGGTAGGACAACGAAAATGGCCCCACTGAGTATGGGGAGAAGCAAGCCTAACTAGGAACACAATATTCTTTTACTGAGTGACAGAGAGAGTAAAGGCAGATGTCCGAAGATCAAGTGTTAGATCTTCCAGCAAATCTGGCAAGTTTGCTAAGTAGATTGTTATGACTTTTGATTTTGGCAGCCAATTTTATCTGATTGTTATAGTAAGCCAGAGACCTCCCAAGTGCAAAAGCTGAGCAAGAGATCAGATATGAATTGCTTTTTTCCCCAACCTAAGCTTCAACACCAATCAGTTTTATATGTTCTACTTCCAAGTGCCAAAAATTGTTAACACACCAGTAAGTCAGGGCTCCAACAGCAAGCTCAGCTCTCTGTATTGATTTCTTATGTGAAAAATGAACCCTTGGAAACTATAGATCAGGAAGCCTTCCCATCTAAGAAGAAACTTCTTCAAATGTCACTTCTATGGAAGAATTATATTACAGTGCTTTTAATTTATGTTATTGATAACAGCTACTTAACACCATCCTAATGGAAAATTGAGTTACGATACTCTGTGTCTTAAAGAGGAAATACAGAAACATGTGTTTGTCATGTACCTGAATATCAGCTGACCTGAGAAAGAATAATTCTTGTCTTGCTCTTCACGATATGTGCATGGCATTTAACCTCTGGGGAAGTGATGATCCAGATCTAAAAAAAATGTTATTGAAGTGGACCCCAAATTTTTGATAAGCCAATTAATTATTAATCCATTTCAGAGACAAGCAGAGCAAATTGTTATGAATTAACATTTCCCTGCTCCTCTAGCATACAGCATCATGTGAACTGTGTCTTAACTCAACCAAAATTTTTTTCTGTTTGGGGAAAAGGGAGGGGAAGAAAGACTATATTATGCATGCCTCAAAAATCTGAAGCTGCCACGCTTAATAAATCACAGCGTTTCTGAAATTGACTACTATTGTTCTGAGCATATCCCCATTCTCCTTTCTGTGATGAGAATTGTACTTGTACTTTGTATTTTCATAGCTGAGCAAGTGCCCTGGGGGCACGTACAACTTTCCCATTTATTTATTTATATTTTAACACCCAAAAAAGTTTATAATCTTATGACAGAACAATGACCTGCCATAACATTACTGGGAAAGACTCAGCTTTAGGCCTTATGAAGAGATTACATTTTTACTGGCCTTGGAATCAATTGTTTGCTTAAAAAGGGAAGAAAACAAAACCTGCTCCAAAGGTTCAAAAAATGAAACAAAATAAAACTAAATAAAATAAGATACAATATGAACAAGCTTAGAGCACACAAAATCCCCTGACATCCTCCTGGTATTCTGAACACTGCTGCTTTGACAAAGATAGGATGGAGAAAGGTGCATTTACATTTTACTGCCAGCTAATAAGGCTGGGCACTGTGCCACAGTGATCACAGGTACTGATCCAAGAAGCATCTCCCCACTGACTTGAGAAAATCCAGAAACATTTCCCAGGGGGGAATCCTCAAACAGTAAACCCTCAAGGAGCATACACCTGCCACCAGAGCAAGCAGAGACACATGAGAAAGACAAAGAGAAGGGCAAGAAACTGTAAGAAGGAAAGGGGAACACAGTGTTTGGATGCAAGTCCAGAATCTGTCCAGATGTTCAGAACTGACAGTGGACTGGAATCTGCAGCTAGTTTTCATTCCCACATAAAGCAAATAAATCAGCTCCAGCACTCAAGCAGCTCATCCTTCCTCCTCCCAAGACCCCTTTCACAGTTATGCTTCCGTGTTCACTGTGCTTCATTAGCCTTACTTTCCTCTGCTCTGCTCTCTCATCTCATCTAGTGCCAGAGTCTTTCCTGTGTGTCTCTATCTACTGGCGTAACTGAGTAGCTTGCATCCATCTTCTGACTTATCATTTAGCTACTATATGTCTCATTGCTGTGTACAGAGCTCTAGACATCACTGGCAAATAAAGAACATGAAGCAGAAACTTGAGCTCTGTGGAGGCCTGTTTGCTTTGGCTGTCACTGTAGTTTTTATTAATAAATGCCTCCTGGTAGACTAGACTCTATTTATCATGACATATGTTATCTAGCTTATGTTCTTATACAGTATTTATTACAAAATCTAAGTTGTGCACAAAACTATTTCTCTCTCTCTTCCCAGGCAGTGAGAAGGTGGTTGTGTTATTTTAATGAATATGCTTGTCTTACGTTATTATTTAGAAGCTTTAGTTAAAGAAGTGATCTTTGTATTTTGTTTTGAAAATGTGAAATTTGTGGTTGCTATGGTCCTTTCCCATTGAAGAAGGATCCATCTGCACATTAATTATTGTCCAACTTCTTTTTTTGCTCAGCTCTCCCAATTGTGGATTTTTCACAGACCTCCTTAGCTACTTTGCTTTCCAGCCTTCCCTATCTGATTGGTTTGATGCTTGCTTTCACACACCACATGCTGTAATCAAGAGGGTTGCTAGACTAGCCCAGCCAAAATACGAAATATCCATCTCCACACTTGCCAGCACCTCCTCCAATATTGCAACTGAACCCTAACTTTTGAAAAATCCTGTTTAGGATTACAATAAAATCTTGAGAGAAAATATGCATCTAATCTAATTTGAGGGCATGAAAAAATCAGACTAGCTTCAGAAAGAGGATCCAAATATTGTGCTAGTTTTCCAAATGAAACCTCTGCTTCTGAAAAACCAGGGTGCATCTCTCAGATGGGGTCTAATCTCTTAGAAGGGTGAATACATTTCTGGAGTGCCAAAATCAGGTTGTATCAAGTGGACAAGTGAACTGGTCAATATAAAGCCTAGATTTCTGCACAGCTTTACCTCTACTGGCTAAAATGGATGGAAAGTGCAAACACATCTTATGATTATCTAACATTAGTAACAGTATCCTAACAAAAATGAAACAAGAATGCACCTTTTCTAGTCTCAGAAAGACCTGCATTTATAGAATAGATTTGGTTAGAATGGGTAAAGTTTGTAGATGCTACATATAGAGTATATAATATCTTTTCTTAACATGAAGCTGTGTACCATCTTGTTCTTTTCCCTTCTCAAGAGAGCTTCAGTAAAGGTATTGTGCAAAATACTGTCTTTAGTAAGTTTTAGTATGCTGAGCCAGCTTGATAATTTTAGTGTTTACTGTCTCACTTTACAGGTCCTTACATTCACAGTGATTTATACAAAGTGTTCTGTTCTGTATCTCTCACAAACTGTTTTAATACGGCACTAGGTAAACAGAATGTCATCAGATTTCCAGTCCTTCCTGGGTAATTTTCCCCAGTTATGTAAATGTTTATCTTAATTCTACTTCTTCCTTTGCACTTTTTAAAAATGTTTCTGCTCCTTCTCTGTGCTGAGCCAGTGTGATAACCAGTATGCAGAATAGAGACAAAAGAATACTGGGGCTGGATGCCAAGGGCCAAGGCTGCAAGTACCCAGCCAACAGCATAGTCTTTGATTACCAGTTATCCAAGAAGGCATGAAATGGTGTAGAGATCCTGTATATCATTATTACCCCAAACCACCAAACAGACCTAGTCGAAAGCTTCGGTGAGATAATTCAGCAGTCTAGCTCCTTGCATTTACGTAATAAGACTAGTTGTTCCTGTAAATGTGTTCACAGGTGTGCCAGTCCCAGACGTGTACATAGCAGAAGAAATTTAGATCAAGACTTGATCCCCCTGATTATTTTTCCCACCATCTAACCTGTGTTGTATTTGGCAAACAAGCTTCTGGGGAAGGGAACAGCATGCAAAGTGCTGGCAACAACATTCTGTTTGATATGCTTAAGTTAATTAATAGAAAACAGCTTATGTCAACAATGTTTACATTTCTCTTGCTTTCTCTCTTTAACCACTTGAACTGAACTATATAAAAAGCACTTTAGAATCTACTATGTGTATAAAAAATCAGTACTCTTCCAAAAAAGTTTAAGTTTGTTAGTGTACAAAGCTGTTGATAAGTTGGGGTTCATTTCCATAGCCAAACAGTGAATCTAACTCAGCAGAAGACAGTGAAACTTCAGTGCAAGCTTCCTTCCAGACAGGCTCTGCTTTCTTTCCAGCTCACAAAAAATATAAGATATGGGACCAGATAACTACACAAATCCAAGGATTCCAGTGGGTGGAATTCTGAAGATAACCATCTTATTTCAGCAGACTTTGAAAAAAACCACTAAATAAACAACTCAGCTTGCAAGAAGTTGACACATTAATCTTTCTGCTTGGAAAACCAAAATTCTACTTGCTCCTACTATAAGTGATCTTCATGTCATCCCTTTGTTTGGACACCCATCTGCTACCCATTTCAAACTTGGTCAGTGAAATACACTTAGCTAAATAGGCATGCTTTTTAGCAACACAGATAAGTTCTTCCTTAATTGCTCACACCTTCTATGTTAAGTTTCTAAATATGGATACATAAGCCAGAAGCCTACTCTGATTTGATAGGATTTGATGGTTTGTTTCTTCAAACAGTTTTGCAAAGTGTGAACAATCTCTCTCTCCTCTGACTATATAAGGAGCATAAAGAAAAAGAGAACAATTCCTAAGCTAGGCTTCTACACACTTCAGTTGGTTTAATTTAATTTTATGAATATCCAAACCCACTTAATCATCTAAAAGTCAGAGTAGGTGCCACAGAACTCAATACTGACTCATCAATCAGCAGCTGCGAGAGATAACGCAGTGCTGTATTTACCAAGGGAGTCTGGGATCAGGGACTTTCTGTACATGACTTATGCTAACGTAAAGCAAATGAACTGCTCAGCCTGGATGAACTTAACATCCCGGTGGTTTAGTTTACACAGAGGTAAACCAGAAAAACCAACAGTCAGGCAGAGCCAAGTCAGGCTGCAAGGCTTCGTGGGCCAGTACGATATGCAGGCACCCTGGCTGGGAGGTAGCACCTGGTGCCAGGTCCCTCGCCCAGGACTGTGCTACGGCCAGACCAGCGGGTGCTCCTCCGTGACAAGTGCTCTTCAGCAATGCAGTCATGCAAAAAGAGAAGTAGCTATAAACCACAATTAGAGAAGACACTTCCCGCTGTAGCTTCCCTTTGCTTCCTGGTATTCTCAAGCATTTTTGTAGTCCCACTGGGTTTACTGTTTTGTTTTTGTCTTCTACTAGTAACAACCATAGAAAATGGGAAAAGAGGTACATAGTTGACCTTCCCAGGTAAAACGATTGGCTGAAGCAGAAGCCAAAGTTTATTTATGATCACCTTCATAAGGCCAAGAATAGGTTTTCCAAAAATGCAGGACTGAAGTTAATCTATATTTCATTTCCTCCAGCTGCAAGATGACTGCCATGCTTTTGTTGTAATACAGGCTTTGGCCAGGGAAGAAATGGCAAGAAGAACTGGCAAGGGCAAGGACAGAGACACAGAAGGAAACAGATTTAATTTCACACCAGATCATTTCCAGAAATTGTAGAAACAGTAAAGCAAACATGAACAGTATTTCCACTGAGCATGATACGGAACTTTTTGGACTGTCTCTTAGAGGGAAAAATATCCAAAACATCTTTAGGGCTGAGCTGAACAAGTTCACTGAAAGTTAATGGGACTCATTTTCCTAAGCCCCCTGAGCACTTAAAAAAAAAAAATAAAAAAACTCACAATATGAATGTTTTCTGCTTGTTGCCAAAAGGAATCAGCTGCTTCTAAAGACCAAGAATACACAAAAAAAGGTAACTTAGTTTTCAGTCTCAGCCTGACTGCACCTGGCACAGTCACTCACTTCTAGGAAAAGTAGGTTTAGTCTTCCTGTTTTATCCAGTACCACCTTGATCTCTAGTATTCACAGGCACAAAGGTAGGTTAAAACTGCTTGAAAAGAACAGAGCTGACAGCTGGGTCCGGCAACAGAACTTGCTTTTCCTTTCTTCCCACAGAAGCATTTGCAGCCTTTCTGGCTCATGTAAGGATAAACACGTGCACACCCTCTGTAGTCCCCAGTTTGTGTACCTACCTCACTCATATACCATGCTATCATAATGCACATGCCTACAAAGAGCACACCTGAAGCCTTCAGTTAAAAGGAGATGCCACAGCCAGTGCAGAGTCACTCCAGCTACTTGAAGTAAGTGCAGAATGGCGCTGTCTCACCCACACAGGCAACCCAATCTCTTCTGCTGCTGGAAAGAGGGAAAGAGGATGCGAAAGACACCATGTCAGAGGGGTGAATTAAAAAAAAAGAAACGGTTGAGCACAGCAACACTTGAAAATTTCTGAAGTTTCTAAGGAATCAGATTGAGCCTTCTGATGGAGGTTAAACCTCCTGATTTAGGTTAGAAGGTTACTGTCTCCTCAACAGGAAGGTGCATTGCAATATTTTGCACATGAAAGAAAAAATGGTGAGTTTAGCCTGAGTTCATATGCACAAAAAGCAGAGGTGAACATCACCCTGAGTGTGCATTTTTCTCCCTAAGAAGTCCAATTTCCAGACCGAACATACCTTGGATTATGCTCTGAAGCAAAGGACCAAGAAGAATTTCCTTCTCAATATTCCTGCAAAACAGAGTAAAAATGATGCTTGAGGAAATATTCATGCATTGATGGGACTAGACAGAAACAGAATAAAAACCACGTAGAGCACCATCAATAGTTTTTTTCACTATTGCTTTCCCCCAACAAAATCAGATCGATTAGCACCAGCATTCCTCTTTCACAAGAACAAACTTAAGTAATTCCATTTATTCATAGGAACAACTTTTTGCTCAAAATCAGTGCAACGCTGAAAAGGTTCAGCCTAGTTTAGGGTTTAAAAGGGTGGGGCAGAGAGCAGAAATGTTTATCTGCAACTCTACCACCTCTTCTTCCACTCTTGCTCAAGGGGTTGACGCACAGGGAATGTTTTAAGGCCAAGGAGTTTATCCTTTAAATGACTTGATGTGTTTGTGGAGCGGGTGTTTTTCATTAAAATTGTTTGTAAGTGGCCTGTCTGAAACTATTGTTCTTTCATGCATACAAAGAAAAAGCAGTATAACTAAACTAAAAACAAAATAAGATACTTTAATACAGGTATGTATTTTACTTGATTTCAAAATATCAGGTTTTAGAACTGATATGGCTAAAAATATTTTCTTCACAGTTTGTTTTTTAAATAAACCATGTGCTTTCTTTCATTAAAAAGCCTGATCACTTGATATTCAAAATGGTTTTGAATGGGTAAAGTGGTTATTTTTACCTCCAGTTTTAGGGGAAAAAAAAAAAAAAAGAAAGAAAAAAAAAAGAATCTCCAATGGATTTTAGCCTAATTGTGGGGAGCATGAAACTCTGGTTAGATTTAATGGAAATGCTACGAAAAAGTACGTATCAAACCTACATTCTTTTACCCCTTTCCAGCCTAAAATAAATCTCTTGCCTCTGGACTCCTCACTATTCTCACTCCTGATATGGGCAGCCTATTTAAAAGCAGCTACTCAGCACGTCGCACGCATGCTAACTCTTTCTGGTGGTATAAATCATATGCGTCAGTACCCACAGGAGAGAGGGAGGGCACCACTAGTGCAGCTGGCTTTCCTGGGCAGCGTGGGACCTTTGCAATAACTCGGTACCTCTCCTTCTTCGGTTCCCACTGTGAGAGAGGTTGAGGGAACAAGGCCAGAGCATTGCTCTATTTCAGCTATTCTTGGCCATCATATCAGCCTCTCAGGGCCATAGGAAGTGTAATGTAATGCTGTTCTAAATTTATGTCCCAGGCTGGACCAAGATTAGGGGAAGTTTTTAGGTCTCCCGCTGTGTTTTCAGCTCTGTTTCCTGGGGCAGAGGAAAGGAAAGGGGAAGGGAGAAATACTGACTAGACAGTTAAATTGATTTAACCTGAAGAAGGCAGAAAATATGGATCTCCCCGGCAGCATGTTTAAAGACTGATTTTTCAATATATTACCTTTGCCCTTAATGGGAGTTTCAGTGTCGTCTCTTTAATGCCTCTCTACAAGACGCTTCTCTCCCACCTTGCTCATCCTGCTTCTGAATTAATCCATGCATAAGAACCAAGAGGAGATGCAACTCTGGAAATCCACAGAGGATAACTTACAGTGACACCAGTCAAATGAAATTATGTTTGTTCAAGCAGATCAGCTCAAATATATATCGATTAAATTAATCTTTATCTCCCCACAGCTCTAAATACAAAAACATTAAATTCAACATGAAGCAACTATCTGTCAATGGCATGCTACCTGAAAAGGCTAATGTGAGAAAATGTTATCTATGACAAACAGGTGTTTATTCTCTCAACCTTTATGCTGTTTAAGTCAACAGTAATAGGTTCAAGTTAAGCTGGGATCTGGAGAATCCCTACAGAAAGAGTGCTATACACTGGAGATTTCCAGTTAAATTTTCCCTGACCAAGCTCTGGAACCTGAATATTCACCACTTACTTGGACAAAGTGATATGTGCCAGGCTTTACACAACACTAGAGAGAATCTAGAGACGTTATGTTTGATAACATAACAAAGTTTGAAATTTATTGTAACTTTAATATTGAAGGGTTTAAAAAGCAATTAAACTGCTTTAAAATAGCAAAGAGTTTATGGGAATGCAATATGGATTGGAACAAACAGGCCTAAATCAACACTGGTTTGGAAGTCTAGTAAGAACTAAAACTATGGGAGGTAGTTCAGGAACAGATGCATCAAATTAATTCCAGTAATACTGAAGTGTTAAAAATGGCAACAGAAGCCAGCTTTGTTCAATAGAATGGAAAAATAATCATCCATTCTCTCCCTTTCCGCCCCCAAGGAGTCGGATTTTCCCGGCACAGCCATTCATTGGTGGCAGCAGATGCACCAAAACGTCTGGCACCAAGAAACTGAAGACAAATAGAAAACATACATGCTGGGGGGGGAGAACAAAACCAAACCAAACCAAAAAACAAACCAAAAAAAACATTAAAAAAACCCCACAAGCGTACGTAATGCAGAGAGGTGAAGCTGCATTTCATGTCTTACGCTGAAGTCTTAAAACAGATAAAGCACTAGAAATAGTAAAGTAATGGTCAGTACAGCATAGCTAAAACATAGTAAAGATAGGAATAAGGCACATCTGGGTCTAGAAGCAACTTAACTTGACTTAAAAACATTGTATTTTAGTCACTGTGTACTGCCAGTCCCCAAAATTAGTTCTGCAGATGTGACTCCTTACCACCACTGTATTCCCTCTGCCACACTCAGTTCTCAAGGGCAGACAGTGCTTTGAAGCACCCAATGATCCCATATACTGGGGATATATACAGCCCATACACTTGGCTTGATGAAAGCTAGGATTTGGGTAATGTGGAGATGGAGACTGCTAATGACTGGAGTTTTCAACAGAGGCTTTCATCCGAAGGTCTCCAGTTCCTCCTCACACTTACACACAAGCTACAACTGAAATCGCTTCTCACGTTATTCATTCATACCATAGCAGCAAGTGTGTGGAGTCACACAACAAAACTACAAAGCAGTTTAGGAGGAAATGAAAGAGGACTGTGTCTAAGAGGCTTGTGTGGAAAGGACACCAGTTACTCAGTAATTTCTAGTCACAACTGGAAGTGGATGAGTAAGTCACAATTTGTTCAGCAAATTTATCACTTTTCTCAAGAATTGTCTGTGAACAGACTGTAACTTTTATTAATTTGTCTCCAGTTGGCAAGAGTACACCAAATATTTTATGTGAATGAATCCTGGCCAATGGATTGCTCACAGACTTATGCCTGTTCTAATTGCTTCAATATTCCTGCTTTGACATTCAAAATGAGGAGGCTTAGATCAAGCCCTAGTTACAACAGATACAGTTTCATTCCTAAAGTAATGAGAAATTTACCTTTTAGTCAAAAGATAGCCATAGAAATCTTACTGTCACTTAAAATGAAGCATAGCAAATCAGAAGCAGATCTCTGGCACTGACAGAAAGGCAAGGAGGAAATAAAGAAAATATTGATTAATGAGATTTATTTGTGCTGTGGATGGTGATCAAAGGGGAGCGAATGCAATGCACGGCACTCACCATTGCTTTTAAAACCAAAATTCCTTTGATGTACAGCACAGTATCTGGCCATTATGGGAATTAAAAGAAAAAGGCATGAGAACATTATTAATAAAGGTTTAAACTGAACAGGTTCAGGCACCAAGAACATAGTACCAAGGGTTTTGCTTTTAAATGACCAGCTAGTGAATAATTATGATAAATTATATTTAACTATAATTTGGTTTAGTAAACAAAGCCTCTTGATGCAAACAGTAGTATAGTTTTCATACAGAGCAGCCTGCATATTTGAGGAGTTGATAAGCATTTAAGCACAAAGAAAAAGATCTCCAGAACAAAGAAAAGGCTCCCTAATAGCAGAGTGGCTGTGGGGACTGTGCCCAGAAGTGCCAGGGAAACTGCACCGCACTCAGCAAAGAAGCAGAAGCATCACATCGCTACATGTGTGGGCAGGATTTACAGATTTGCACCCTCCTCTCCCAATTCCTCCCTGCACATCTCTGCTGGCCTCTCCTTTCCCTCTCCATATGAAGTTCTGACCAGAGGCTAGGCTCCCCCGTGGAGGCTGCTCAGCCCACCAAAACCTGCTCCAGTCCCCGCTGGTGTCACCTAACCCATCCCATTGCAACCGATGCCGACAAGAGCTCAGCACCCTCAGCCCAGAAAGGGCTGGGCCTCTTGTTTTTCCACTCTTGGTAGCTCTGTGAAAGTTTTCTTCGCAGGCAGGGTGAACTTGAATTTTGCCAAGGCCCAGCCTGGGCAAGGCCGTTCCTGCCATGGGAAGGGGCAACAAGCCAAAGGGAGGTCTACGGAGGATCAGGCTTACAGTGGCTTTTGCCACCTGGGAAGGCAGGACAAGGCAGCAGCTTCAGCGAGGAGCTCCCACCCACACTCACAGTCTCCCCCAGGAATTGGGGACCTCTGACAACCCACTGCCTCACCAAAAGCTTGAGCTGATCCCACCCACAGCCCCGATCACACATCCTTTCGCCACAAAAGACCTCAGCCATATGGGCATTTATCATGGCAGCAATGTCCCTCGTGATGCTCTGTAACAGTTCTGACACTTATTCAGTTACATAAAATACATATAATTACTTTGGAAGATGCTCTGGATCAATATAATCTACTTTTCTTTGAAAGCTACCTGCCAACAGGACAAGATGCAGAAGGCTGATACGTATTTTAGAGAGATTTTTGAAGAATGTGAAAGGTCTAAAGGAAATAGATTTTTAGAACTCCATATAAGAACAGCTTTATATTTTGAAAAGAGTTTTCTAAAAACCAGGAGAGTCATACATAAAGTGGATCCTGTTAGAAGATAAAAGTTTAAGAATGACAGGCATTTTGCCACCTTAAAAATTACTTGATATCACCTTAAGTTTTGCAACCTCTCCTGTTAATCACTGATAATTCTTTGCCTACAGAAAAAGAAGCTCCTCTTATGCTACATCTCTATTGATGCAAAACACCAAACTGGATCTTAGGAAAAAAAAAAAAAAAAAAAAAAAAAGGATTTGGAAGAGGACCCCCCTCCTACTTGTCTAACAGTATCTATCGCATCTTTGCCACTTTTAATTCTTTTATCACCCAAAAAATGGAATTTAAAAAAAAAGAAAGTAAATAATAGGAACTCTTGTAAACCAAACCCACTTTGCAATTTTTTTTTTTTTCTTAACAAAGATGATCTCACAGCTCATTTGGCAGGTTGATTTGGTCAATATTGGCACAACCGTAGCGTACTATGTTAGGACTAGTGCTATCTCACAGCATGGAGACTATGAAGATCACAAATGGAAGGGAACTAATAATGAACTAAATAAAATGCATTACAACACATTGCACTGCATGATAGAATGTAGAGAGCATTCGAAGGCTACAAAACCAGTTCATTGACTAAAAAAAAGCTATTAAATTGCCAGTTTCACCTAAAGTAATATCTTGAGTACATTAAGCAGGGCTGCACAAATCCTTTTTGGTTCAGCATTTGAGTCAAAAATGCTTCTCTGAAAAACTTCTCATGATAAAACTGTAGAGAACACTTAAAATATCTGACTGAAGGGGGGGGGAGGGGGAGGAGAAATCTGTTTTGTGTCAAATGAAACATTCCCTACAGTTGAATAAGAAACCTTTTCTTTCAGGACCAAGAGAAACAAAGCAAATAGTTACATTTGAATTTCTCATGATTGCTTTCCTTTCACACAACAACAGAGGAACTAACTATACGACATGTGCAGGATACTGAAGAGTGAGGTTCACTTCTCTGTTCTCCTAATCAGGTGTGAATGCTTTCTTCTCACAGTCTCATCTAACCATAGGGTACTACTGTATGGAGGCTTTCATTTGTCCCAAGAACATTGTTTTGTTTTGCTTAAATAATTGAATGTTCATCAGGGAAAGAGAATATATCATAAATGGAATATATTTGGCTTCCTCTTGCAGGTAAGTAAGTTCTGCCATTGACTCATTCAGTGAATATGCAACACTGAAGTGGCATATCTCTAGCAGAATGACCCACTACATAAAACTCTAGGATATATCATTAAAGTCAGAAACCTCACGGGTAAAGGTGAAACTGAGGTGAATCCTCCCTAAACTATCTACTTCTGCCTCCAGGTTAGTGGTAGGAAAGAAACTGTTGCCACCCTAGGCTCCCTTCCCTGCCAAGATTAATTTAAAAAATTCATAAAAGGTGCAGATTAATTTTTCTCCATGTTTTAACTATGTCTTGTCATACCCCTCAGCTGGGGTATTAATTAATGCCACTCTAAGAGCGACAGAAAACAGATCTGCCAACAATGATCCTACCATAAGTCCATTAGTCACTTCAGAGAAGTTAGCACTAATTTGCTATGGAGCCATCAGAGGCAGGTAATAACCCACAGCACCACACAGAGAGAGGGGGGTTTCTCACGAAGTGCTGGTGCATGCATGAGCAGGGTACCCTGAATACCCACAACAATCAAGTGAGTTTATTTCTCTTCTTAGAAAAGCATCACCATGTTGCAGCATACCACACACACAGGGCTGAGGAAGAGGGTACTGCTCCCTTAGATATGACTTTTATAACAACTTGAGATCCCTCAGCAGCCTGGGCAACCAGGAAAGGTCCCAGATCATGTCACTGTTTTTGAAAGAGCCTGGGGACACAGCAGGAAATTACACACACATTAGCTGAAGTTGTTTTTAAAACAAAGCAAGCTAGTTGAACAGCTTGATTAATGATGGCCAACCAGGCTTCAGGAAAAGGAGTTCATGTCTTGCTAACTGGCTGGAGTTCTCACAGGGGATGTCAGCCAGGGTACATATACGGGGGGGATAGCACAGAGAGCATTTCCTGAGATACTCAGAAAACATTTAACAAACTTCACAGGAGATTAATGTTTCAGATGCAACAAATGTCTTGAACAGTGGGGACTAAAGAAAGAAGTTATGTCTCTATCAACTGAAAATTGGCTACGGAACAGAAAAGAGAACCACAACAAGGCAGGTTATCACTGGCTGACAAGAAGTTACTTGAGGCAGTGTAGCTGGTTGCAGTGGGGCTGCCATTTCATTAGTTTCACTGGAAATCCTTCGGAGCAGCTGATAGCCATTACTGCCAGAGTTGTGGAAAAGGTCAATATGTCAATCCTTGATTATTTTAGTCCAGGAACACTCTATTATTCCTAAAGGATCTGTGGCATATTCCTCCCTCCCACCTTCCCCCCTGGACAGAAACAAATGAGCAAACCACTTAAGTGCAAGACATAGGGGGTACTACAGAAAAGGCAAAAAACCAGGTCTGCAAATAGGACAGACTGAGTGGGAAAAAAGGAAAAAAAACAGGCAAAAGAGGTAACCGTCTAACTGGCCTGATCAAAATTAACATTCAGAGGATGAGTGGTAGATTGAAATAGTTCCGGGAAGTCAGACTAACTTACTTTCATAGGATGGGTTACTCCTGCGATAGAAGCTGCCTACTGCTCATCATAAGCACATGGGTTTACATTTACCAAGAAACACTTCTTTCTGCTGTCCCAAGTATTGTTGCCATCTGCTCCTGGACTGAGTCTCAGAGGTTGATGAAGACTTCCCTAACCCTGGACAACCCCCAAATGATGTGTAGGGAGGTAGGAACCCGCCTGGTTTGAACACTCCTCAGCAGCAAATGTGCTGCTCCCTGCAGAGCAGGACAGCAGAGCACTGGCATGTTATCCCCAGGCAACTGCTACCACCCAACTGGGTTGAGGACAAAGGTCAGAAACAGCTTTACATTACTGCCTTGGTCACTCTTACCCAGCTACCTATCCTGTGATGACTAAGTAAAAACATATTTTTTAAGTACTAAATGAGGGCCCATGACATGCTCTTCCTCCAGGTCAGTTCTTTGCTGATACTGTATTTACCCTCCACTTGACACTGAAATCACAAATTACATATTTTGGCTTGCTGATGGGAACCCAATTCAAGAGGCACAGACAAATGTTTCTTCTCTCGATCTCTGCTAGTTTGTCTTACTTCAGGCTTCATTAGGTGGGATTTCTTCTTTTACTTCAGAACCTCAGCCCAGTCTTCACACTTCACTAGTTACCCTCACTTTTCTAGCCTCAACCAATTCCCTGCTTAATAGGATCTATCTTTTTCAGCTTTTTGCACCTTTTCATCAACACAAGTACCGAATAATTTGACAATTTCAGGTTCATCTCTGGCATTCAAGGAGGACAGACTTAATCACCTATATAACCTATTGTGACATTAGAAATAGGATGACTTGACTGAATCTAACACAACCACATTGTCTGTAATACTTGCGATTTTTTATGACATCAAAGACCACCTCTACTTCATTCAGCTGCTTCTTTGGGCTTTGAATCAGCACCTCCTGTAATGAAAGAAGCAATAACATGATCATTACAACTACAAACACCAAATGAAAAATATAAACTGTAGTTTCTTTGAAGCACTATAAAGTTTTAGTTTGCTTGTGTAGCTGTACGATATAATTAGTAGCCTGTATGCCCCTCATAATGTGTTACTGTCAGAAAAAAAGTTAAGAGTTGCAAGAGAGCTGCACCACAGCAATAAATAAAGCAAAGGTTCACATTACTTTAGTGATCACTGCATGTTAAACAGAATTTTTCAGTTTACCAGATACATTTGGTCTGTCTCATAAATATATCACTGAAATAATAAATGAGTGGCTTTTCCATTCCTAATACACTTTAAAAAAACCACCCTTTTTTTCTGAAACAAAGTTATTCCTAAATGATGCTAATGACATCCTTTTTTTCATCTCCTGTATTCACTCATCCTGTATTTATTTTTCCACATTTCTTATTGTACAGAAATAATTACCATCTTACCCAGCAATTTTGTTTAAGTTCCAGAAAAAGACAGCAGCCCTTTCACACTTCTCACATTTCTAAAACTATTTGTCTTAACTCAGTACCAACCACCCTTGAAAAGGCTCATTTTGCAATAAAAGAGGTACAAAAGAATTTTAGGAAATGTCTACAGGCATTTAGGGCTTGATTCACAATCAGTTGACTTTATCATCCATCAATTCAATATTCTACACATAACACTGTTACATTTGAACACCTACAAAAATATGGCTATCAGAGCTCGGTGGAGATACTTCACTGAAATATTTTCTAACTACAAATATTAGTTTGTTCAAATGTCACTGTTTCTAAGCATTTTCTAACTTTTAAATCTCAAAGTTACCTTTCATTACAAAGTTTTCTTATTCTAGTATTTGCACTTTCTTTTTTTTTTCATTTTGGAGGTATAGTTTTATATTTGTCCAAGTTGCCAAATTATTAAATTAATTACCAGTAATAACAATAACAAATGACCAGTCTAAATACGAAGTAAGCAAAGCAACAATTTATTTGCCAATTACAAGACTGCATTTCCTGGCTAACAAGACCAGCGCAGCAGACGTTCTGCAAGGGTAGCCAATTTTCATTGCCAAATCTGGAAAAAAAAGATGATGAAAAGTATTAATTTTTTTCTTTTTTTCAAATAATGTAAAGTTAAAGCAACTTCAAACAGCAGGAAAATATTCTGTTTCAGTTCATTTTGAGAGTGAACACTGAGTTCTTTCTCATTTTGTTCAAATCACTTTTTTTCATTCCTACTACAGAGAAATGCAGACCAAAATCTCAGATTCAAATAATTGCAAACTTAAGCCAGAAATCTGATCCAAGTTTTGCAAGAGATCCCTCTGTCATTCAGGGAGCTTCCTATTCTTAAATTCTGACACCTCTCAGTTCAGTGATATTCACCACAACAACTCAGGAGGCAGAAAGCCTCTCTAGGGATGTGGGTATGTGCTTTTCTGGCATCTCCATCACCTGCCTCTGCTGGGGGCTCAACACCTACCCAGTTTGACCCCAGAGAAGGAGTGCCAGCCAAAAAACTGTTGTAAGCAAATGAGGTGTAGGGGGAAGCAGTGATACAATTCATCCTGTGGGCGACCTACGGCTACAATTTAAAGGTACCCACCTTGTCATAAAAACTCAAGGGAAGGTGACAGCTCAGGCGGTATTTTCCCACTTCAACTGTTCCAGGAAAACACAATTCAATGAGCAAATTAAGCCCAATATGAATATACTGAGTTGAGTTTGCTTTTAAGTATTGCAGTCTATGAGAAAAGCCAAAACAATTTGCATCTTAATTTTCATTTGCATCCAGGCCAGTTGCTAAATGAGAATTGAAGGCATGTCTAATTTCCTTTTTGCTTTTCCTCTTCTTCCCACCACCTGCCCCCCCGCCCCCTGCCCCTTCCCAATCATAAGAGATTTCATGTGCTTTCAGGCTCTCCTTTTGTTGTACTACAATAAAGTCCCCAAACAATTGCCAGGTCAAATGTGTTCCGTCTTTCTTCTGTTAGTGTAACAGCTGGTGCTTGCCTCTTAAAATTCCTTTACTGTCAGCTAATGCATGCCTTCCTATTTGAAGAATTTCTAATATGACTTTCAGTTCCAGTCTTTTACTGTTCTCTTGACCTTACTTTAAAGACTAGATGGGTCCACAACAAAGAGATTCAAATATCCTCATACAATGTTCAGTTCTGGAAACAAGCATCATTAGATTCCTTCCTGATGGGTGAATTTGAGCAAAAAACCCAGATGCCTGCTGTTTCTTGCAGAAGTTTAGATCCTGACTTATATTTCACTTTTGCAGCAGAAACGCCATATTTCTGGAAAAAAAAACCACCAAATGACCCCACAACATCCTACTGTGATAGATGTATATTTCGTCAGTATATTCCAGATGCAGCAGAGTACTTGTACTCATGCCAACCTTTCAGCAGGCAAGTATATAGTACCTGATAACCTTTTCATGCTTCTTGGAGGACAGAGCCATTGTCACCTCCTGGTCAAGAGTGGCACTACTTTTGATGTTTTCCAAACAGCGTGTAATTTGCTGCAAGGACTGATTTTTCAACATAGGTCACACTTTTTAATAGGATGTCCAACAAGGAACACAGAATAAAGGCAAACAAGCACTGAAAACTAATAAATCTGTCAAATTGAGACAAACAAGCCACAATTAACTGTTATAAATGTTCTTGAAATTTAAGATAGATAGGGCTTACGTAGAGCCTCCAAAATAGTAAAGGGCACATCTTCAACAGTAACTTCTTTTTTAACGTTAGAACTGAAGTCTCTTGTCACACTGATAAAATTACAGAGCAAATTTAAGCTTAACAGGTGCCAAGGAGACTAGGGGCAAGTTTCCTGACTGCCCTTCTGGGAGGTGGAGTACAGCACCCACAGGGCAGCAGGACAGAGAGCAAAGGAAGCTTTCAAACATCCCAATTCTAGGCTGTTGGACTTCTGCCTGCAACATAATTTAGACAACCCAAAACCCAAGTTAGAACTTTTCTGGCCTCTACCCTGTTGTGGGCTACACTGCTGCTAGCAGTCTGTCAAGTATTAAATGACATTGTCTACAACTGACACACTCCTCTCTCACCTTCCTAAGGCCACAGATGAAAAAAAGCTCTTCTAGAATTTCTCCATAGTAACTTTGCCTGTCCAGGAGCAGACTTTTGGTAGCCACTTTGTATTATTTCAGTCTTTTCACACAGCATAAAGGGACAAAATACCTCTCAGTTGGTCTTTATGAGCTGCTTCAAAATGTATTCAGATGGGATAAAGACCCAGAGGATCCAAAGCCGTTATTGGCCATGG
>VYZV01026512.1:17957-32620 GCA_013401275.1 Pandion haliaetus | reverse complement strand
CCAAGATGGAATTTTCTAGTAATAAGTTAGTTATCTTTTTTTAAAGCAGTTTAGGGAGAGATTTCCAGACTTCCTACTCTTTCTCCATGTAGTAAGAAAACTTTGTAACACAGTGGACAATGCCAAAATCCAGGCCATTCTCATCAGGTTGACAGCATAAGGCTGCCTACCTACTTCTCATAGGTATAGCAATTATTTCTCCCCTTTCCTCCCTACCAATTATTTAACCATGTTCCTAGAAAAAGAGGACAGCGAATTGTATCTTCAAAGAACTGCTATAACAGAGAAGTCCCAAAAGGCAAAGGCAGTATGAGAGTGTTCTCACAAAACCACATCGTCTTGCAAGGTATTACTAACAGAGCATGGAGTTGTTAAGAAGCTAAATGGTCTTCAGTCTAGGATATATGTGGGAATTCTCATTAGCCTAATTATTAAAGAACAGAAAGTTTTTGTGATCTACAATCAATATTGTATAAGCAGCAGTAGTAGTATAACTCACACGATAGTACATTCTAGAAATTACTTCATCCATTGAATTAGAAAATTAGAGCACCTTAACCTAAATGCATGTTCTTCAAAATGTTGTCAGCAATGATACTGTGGTAACTCCACATGTGCCCCAGCATTAATTGATAGGTTTTAACATCAAAGTTCAGAAGGGTTGCGCATGGACCCCACATGTGCTTTTGTGTGAAACTTAAAGCCAACCACAACTGCCCTTCACAATTCAAAACATTTGGTCACCAAAGGATCCAAAAATACAAGCAGGACAGATTGTGGGATTTACACTGAAAATAACATATTGTATAATCACAGTACTACGGGTAAAGACACCAAAGTTCCTTTTCTGAGTAGGTTTTGTTCCTTTTTTTTCTTTTTTTGAGTGGGTTTTAGCATTAATTTCACCGTGAAAAATGTGACTTGCAAGCAATACTCCCCCAGAAATCTAACCCAAGGAATTCTTGTTTCACTGGTCAACCAATGACTGCAGTGCTCCCCTTACAAACCTGGCATCTGATCTGACATCAAAATTATTATTTACTTCTTGGCAAAGCTGGAGGGTAAGTCCATGTTATTTTATACCTAAAAACAGGCAAAAGATGAAACCTGAGTTCTCACGGTGTGCATGGATATATGGAGAGGGAAAAAATGTCCTGCTTCATAAGATATTATATGATATTATCCATCTGATATTCTTTAAAATAAGACACTTCTACTTAATGTCAGCCAGGGAAGGAAAGGGGCAAAAACCAAAAATATACAGTCCTGTCAATATAGTAAGCAGAACCATGGAAACATTCAGTATCAGCAGGTTCTTTTCTCCTGGTGCCAAGTGCATTTTTTGAGGAAGACAAGGAAACATATGAACAAGGTCAGATTAGCTTCCAGAAAGAATTTGGTTATGAATATTGGTTAAAGCTGTTGTCAATCACTGGAGCAGGAAGTGATACAACTGCCTCATCAGAGATAATGATTTTTAAGGGACATTAGGCTTGTTTTTTTATTACTCTCTGCTGCTACTGAATTTCCTTGTCACTGATCTATTAGTGCCACAAGGAAGCACAATCTTCTTTTCCTGTCCTACTTTTTCAAGAAGACAACTGTATTTTTTTTTAAATAAGTACTAAGCAATCTAGGGATCTGTCGTGGTTTCAGGTCAGCTCAGTCGGTAACAAAGCACCACAAAGCCGCTCGCTCACCCCCCACCCCCTCGCCTGGCCACATTGGGATGAGGAGAAAAATACAAAGGCAGGCTTGTGGGTCGAGACAAGGACTGGGAGGGATCACTCCCCACTTATGGTCACGGGCAAAAGACAGGCTCAACTTGGGGAAGAAACAAAATCAATTTAATTTACTACAAATCAAAACAAAAACAAAACACAAGGGTAGTAGGAAGGGAAACCAAACATCAGAACAACCTCCCCCCACCCCTCCTGCCTTCCCGGCTCAGCTCCACTCCCGATGATTTCTACCTCCTTCCCCCGGCGGCGCAGGGGAATAGGGGATGGGGGTTGAGTCAGCTCGCCACACACCGTCGTTGCCGCTTCTTTCCTCAGGGGGAAGATTCCTCTCTCGTTCCCTGCTCCACCGTGGGGTCCCTCCCACGGGAGACAGTCCTTCACCAACTTCTCCAACGTGGTTCCTTTCCGCGGGCTGCAGTTCCTCACAAACTTCCCTGGCGCGGGTCCTTTCCGCGGGCTTCAGTTCTTCCCGAACTTCCCTGGCGCGGGTCCTTTCCGCGGGCTGCTCTCCAGTCTCACACTGCTTCAGCGCGGTTTTTACCATGGGGTTACGGCCACCTTCGGGAGCCTCCGCTCCACCGTTCACCCCCCTGGGCTGCAGGGCCATCAGCCTCCTCAGGCGCCTCCTCCTCCCCCTCCACTTCCATGATTCCAGTGTCGGCAGCGATGTTCCTCTCAGGTTTCCCAACCCCCACACTACCGGTTCCCCTTCTTAAATATGTTTTCCCAGAGGCGTTACCACCGTCACTCCCCGCCTAGAGGCGGGTCCGACATTTTGGCGCGCGGGTCCGACATTTTGGGGCAGCGAATCCTTCCAGCAACTTCTTAAAGGGGCCGCCTCTGCAGCCCCCCTCCCCTGCCACCAAGGAAAACCGCACCACACAAACCCATAACAGCATCATAACAAAAATGATGACAATGCTGCATGGCAACAAACTGACCCTGCTCCAGGTTTTCAGCACAAGACCAATACTAGACATCACTGAGGTAGCTGGATAGGATATATCTCTTTCCAGCTAGGAAACACACTGATATTCCTATGCTAGAATTTTTTATTTTTGTCATGATCAGTGCTGATGTTCCAGGCACTAAAGTCATAGCTGACATTGATCTTAAAAGTGTTCTCTATATTTTTATTTGCTGATACTGACCAGGCACCTAGCAAAGTATTGTTAAAATATAATAAACAGCTACAATAAGAGTGAAGACAGTTATCTTCACTAATTATTAAACAAAAAGTTAAGCTCACTAGAAATGGTAGCTCAGACTCTTGGTGAGTTCCATATTGCTGCCACAGGCAGTAAGAAGATGATGAAATGCAGTCATGGACAAACTGGTATTTGTGCCCTTTTGTAAGAGTGCCAGGCAATGCTGGTCATGCACCCAGCATTAACAAATCCCATCTAGCAGACATAATGCATATGCTATAGCAGCACTTCACATGTTAACAGATGTAGAACACATCTTAAACATATGTAGCAGGAGCTGGTAGGAATGGAACAGGGCTGAGAAGACCCCAGCCTGACAGCACAGAAAATATAACCAGAGGAAACCTTACTCTCCTGTCCCTGAGAAACAACACCCTGCTCACCTGAATACAGTAGCTGAATGAAGCCCTCTGTGCCTCAGAACCATAGTCTCACTGGTGGACAGAAAATGCAAGGGTATGGGAAAAATGTTTGGAAAAACCGTGGTCCAATAGTGAGGTTCACACTTACACACACTTGAATAGCTCAACTGTTCTGTAAATTTCATTCAAGAAAATTCTGAGGACATTCATTGAAATTTTCACATTCCCAAAAAACTTAAAAGCCAGTTCAGCTATGTTCAGTTACTTGCAGCATAGACACATTTCATTTCAGTTGTGCCTAAGCAGAGTAAGTTAAGGATCATCGAAGCAAAAACCTATCAATTATTCCTGTTCTGTAACTTCCACTATACTTTAAAAAGCAAAATAAGAAAATAAGGTTAGTAGTTTTTAAAGTTTAAATACATATAATTTTTTTTTTTTTTTTCCACTTGTGCACTTTGAAAGTTCCACATATCAAACTCTGCTGGTTCAAAACCCCGGCTAAAATGCAAGGAAAACAAACTACTGTTGTCAAGAAATACAGTACAAGCAGAAAACAGGTAATTTTGCATGTAGGTGAACATGCAGTCTAAAGAAAAAGAAAACCCACCAACTTTTCCATGCCCACTTGTAATTGCACATTTTCAATGGTGACAGCTATCTGACAACCGGCAAACATTAGTACATGCATAAGCAAAACTGGTTTGGAAAAATGTCATTGTTCTTACTAACCCATCTCTGTCCTGCTTTTGTACAATACTGCTGCTTCCAGTATAGGCTGTGAAATGAGAAGTATCTCTGCTCAGTTAAACCACATTCAGATCTGACACACACAGAGTTGTGAAGAAGTATAGTAGTTACAAAGCTTTGCCCAACAAAAATTACAAGGGAGAAAAAAAAAAACAAAAAACCAACACAACTTTAATGATGTGTTCAGCAACACAACCCTTTCTGTGCATGACTCTTTAATTGTAAAATTCCGTTTATCCTAAAAAGACTTTTTCGTAACAGATTTAACTGCAGCCCCATTTATGTGCACATTTTGTGGTTTAAAAGAACACTGCTAGTTCTTGTGGTTTTTTTTCTTAACGCAGTGCTAGCCAATGGCTTCTGAGAGTACTATGCAGGCTTCTAAACACTGGGATCAGTTGCCAGGACCACCGTGCAAGTGTGCCAGGCCGAATTTCTCATCCTTGTCCTTTGGTTTCATAATTAAAAAATAGTAATTTATTACTATTATTTATTAAACCGAGATTAAGACTTTCAGCCTCATTCTCCCAAGACTAGATGAGCTAGCACATGGCATAGAAAACGTGTTCAGCCAATATATGAGAGCACAGACACAAAAGGAGCAAAGAAAGCATCACTTGGCAGCTTCACTATGGGATGACTATGAAAAAACAGTAGCTGACTTGAAGTAACTCTACCTTCACCTCAGATCCAGGAACATTAGTAACTGTAATGTAAGGGGACAGCAGGGAAAAAGAAGAATCCAGAAATATCTGAGAAGAATTTGGAAGAAAGCCTAGAGGAGATGAAGTACAACCGTAATGAAAAACCTTCAAAGGAGGATTTTTCTTTATTGCCTTTTTGCTCTACTTCTTAGGTTATATTTGCAGTAATTCTGGTTTATATGACTTTTGATATACAGATTTATTCTTTCCTAAGAGAATGTACCATTAAGTTTTAATTAAGTAATGACAAGCTAAGAGAACACTTCACATCTATTATAAAATAAACATAAAACCTTGCTCCACAGGAGATTGTGGACTATATATCTTGTATGAAATTTAATAATTACCTCATGGCTTTTAATGCTAATTTCCTAATTTTTAAGTACCATGCATATTTTTCCTCAGACAGTTAACAATAATTTTCTTAAGCAACAGCAACAGTACATGGCAAGAAGGAACTTCTATTTGATTTCTAGATATTTACATGCTTGCGTGGAAAATCTATTCAAGAAAGTTAGCTGACATTTCTGTTCACTTTCACACAGAGATTCCATCTCTGTAGAAATTTAGAATTATAGCTGAAAATAAATTATTTCTCCCTCATTTGTTTTAGCACTATGCCACTTCCAGGGGCTTAGCATAACTGCAGCAATAAGCAGCAAGCAGTGTGCAAGAATTCAGGCAAAATATTCCCAAAATAGCAATGGTAAGCAGTCCAACACTACCACTATCTATCATTTTCTCAGCAGTATTCAAAGCAATACCGGATAAATGGTGTTCTAGAGACTTCACCTGTTGTGTCTATATCCAATGAAATATTTTGCTTCTTCAGGATCTTTGCAAAACCATGGAATAGATCACAAGATGTGATGGCCTCAGCTGTCAATAATATTGTGAACAGCCATCACTGATGCAATCCTAAAATGTTAAAAAAAACCCCAAACCTAAAAGAGGATCTGTCTTGAGCGAAAATAAAATGGTTCAACCTCAATGTAAGAAAGACTGAAGTGATGGGAGTGCGAAGGGGAATATACAACACTTGGAAGCCTTCAATGGAGAAAGAACAAGTGTTACAAATCTTCAGCTCTGACTGCCTCCCCACCAAGCTTAAGTAGCCAGAAATCATCAGTATTGCAAGACTCGCAAGAAAAGTTTAGCACCTCACTATAAAAACTGGCATGCTGTCCTTTTTAAACAATTACATAAAATCAGGAACTGATACTACTAGCATAAGCACTCAGTTATTTTCTGTTCCCTCCCTCAGCTATACTCCCTACATCTTGCACTCCTTTTTTAATATTCCTGCCCTTGCCTCCAGCACCCGAGTACCACTAACTGCACTCCCCACCCTGCCTCCCACCATGCTACTATGAACTAATCTGAAGGGGCACGAAAAAATTAACCTTCCCTCACTTCCAGCTCACAGTTAATAAAAGGTGCATGCCCAGCTGTGTGTCTGTCACCTCTCAAATGGATTTCTGTAATTCACATGATGTGAAGCTGATGATAATGACTCCAACTGGTACAGGATGCAGCGCTTGCTTCCCCCATGGTTTAGGTCACAATGACACCTCAAGCTCTATTGCTCAATTATTTTTGGAGTCCAGTTCAAGTCCTAGATTGTAATCTCCAAAGCTCAAATTTGTGGTACATTAAAGATTAAACTATTATCTGTGAGTATTAAAAATTTACACATATCTTGAACAATATAGATCACAAAGCTCTCCATGAAATCTTTTACGGTTGGAAACAAAACATTTCTAGTTGTGGGATTCAAGCTCAGCATGATCTTTCAGAGGATTTTAAAGGGATATGAGAGTATAATTATTTCTAAAAAATACTACAACACTGTCTTTTTTGAAGGCACTCCTCCACAGTAGCAGAAAGTACATAATTATTTTCTCCCTACCCTATTTTCAGCCCAAGAATAGAAGACTAAAGAAAGAAAAGAGAAAACTCATATTTAAATAAGAGTTTTATCCTAAAAAGGCAAGAATCAGAAGTTGACCGAGAACATCACTACCATTAATTCTGCTTAGAAAGCACTGAGATACTACAGTTATGGGAAACAATATAAATCACTAAGATAAATAAAAAGTGATGGGTAACAAAATTAAACTGCAGAAACTTTTGTAGGCAGCAACAACTGCCTTGGAATCTAAATTCCATTCCTCTTCTTTAAATGATCCCATGCACATTCAGATTAAAGTGGAACTGTAACAACGTGACTGCAGTGAACTCCACAACTTGAAGAATCAGATATCTAATATCTGACTTCTAAGCCAACAAGACCACATACTAAGTCACTCAAACTATGTAAACAAAGTCCTTGTCCACATCAGGGAGAATGCTGAACTCTCTCAGATGCTTATTTTTTGATAATTTCACTAGCCTAATTACCTACATCCGTCCTGGCTCAGAGACAAGGAACCAGTCAAAAGAAAAGTAACTTTTTCTTGCTGGTCAGCATATGCCATGTTTTGTATTTAGAAATTAACAAGAGAAATTATTTTCCAGATGCTTCTTTCAGTTCCAGCTGCTCCACCTGCCCAAGGTATTTTTAGAAAGCAAACTGCCTCATAACTCTTCTGGTTAAATGAAAAAAAAAAAACCAAACTCCAAACCAAAAAACCTTGCTCAAAAGTACCCTTTATTCCTATTAAAAAAAAAAAAAAAAAAAAAAAAAGGCATTTAATACTTTCTCTGGAAATCACTTTAAGTGTTCAAGTCAACAAGTAGTTCTTTCCATCAGACATACATCTCACCTTTCAAGGCTGCTTGTTCAGCTTGCATATACATTCCCAGAAAGAAGTATGTACAGGCAAGGTTCACCCACACATCTGGATTGCAAGCTGGTTGTTTGGTTAAGGCCTCATATTCCTGTAACAGAAGACAGGGCTGATTTTTTAAAAATGTTTAATAGCACAGCCTTATATTAAATATCATTCTCTCTTCCACCATTTTGCAACATATCATTAAATTACTGAGATCACACGACTTATTCTCAAGTTCATTGGAGTTCTTACAACTAAATTATTACATTTTAACATATGTCCCTAGCTCTTTTTTGTTTACAGCAATAGAACAGACAGCAAGGACGAGCAGTGCTATAAATCTTCACCGTAGGAACACGAATTCTGTCAATATTGAAATTATAAATATAGAAAAATAATTTTAATCATTATATATTTATATAGTTATAAATATATTATTATTTATATTTATAAAAGATTAATATATTAAAGTTATAAAGGCATCAACATAACCAACTTTTCCTCAGTCTTTTCTGATGCTTTCCTAACTTCTCCTCCAGTCAAAGCCTGGGAGCCATAAACACCAGGGAAATCTCCTTGTGAATACTTAATGCAGCAAGTGTTAAACATGCTTTTATAAGCCTGCAGGTAGTGTCTTAGTATACATTAAAACAGTGGTCTCCAAAGTGGGGTGTGTGCACCCCAGTCGTTGTGCAAGACAATACCATCAGGTGCAGGAAGAAAACTTTTTTTGGTACACTTAACTGAAATAAATATTTTTAAAATAGTGTTTATTTCATCTTTATCTCACCCTTTTTATTTTCTATTTTTGTGTATGTTTTATAATTACATATTAGTACAGTAGTACATGTATATAATTTATAAAAATATATATATGTATGTATGTACATTGGGGGTGCATGCTCAAAACTTTTCTACTGATTGGGGTGCATGATCAAAATTCTTTGGAGACTACTATAATACAAGCCTACAAGTCAGCACAGGGCAAGATTTCCTAATAGATAAAGATATAATTATAGTAAATATTACTAAACTGTGCCTAACTTCACCACTTCCTATTTTAAGATATACAGCCAACAGCTACAGAAAGCCACTAGATACCATATTCTGATATTTCTTATACATCCACATTCATTACCTATCCTTAATACTGCCACATAAACTGCTTCATTTCTTGTTATTTGTGAAACAGTAAAAACTTAATAGATCAATCTTTCAATCTACTTTTTTAAATGAAAAAAACTTTGCAGCTACTGAACAGTGGTAGTCCTGAAGATAAACATCTTTGCTCTGCATAACAGTAGGAACTAAAATCAGAGGCAGGGAGACCTCTCGAGGCCGTTTTTCCTTCCTCTGCCAGGTTTCTGTTAAATTACTAGGAAGGACCATCCCAGTGAAGGTGCATCCTGCTGGTGTTCCTGCTCTCCACCCAGCCATGTCAAACAGGCAGCATAAGGCAAAGCAGGCAGGGTCACATGAGGTTCTCACAAGAATGCCATCCACATACTCCCAATCACCATAAGCCTCTTATCCCTCCCAGCAACACAACCCATTGCCGGCTCTGTACTCTTCCTCCAAACATATGAATTGGAACTTCCCTCCGCCTAGGGAGAGTTTAACAGATTGCACCACTATGGGTGGAAGACTTACCTCTGGGGGAAAGGCACAGATGTATGTATAGCACAAGATAAAATAAACCATGCCCAAAGGACAGTGAATCCCAAGAACAAAACATGCTGACAACAATAAAGTTTATAGTTTGCAAGCATAAAGAAATGTTTTTCCATTGCCAAGTGAAAGTAAACTGCACACTCAAACAGAGAAAATATTAGTAAGGTATGCCCTTAAAAGCCAGCTTGGTCTTGCTAGTACTTCAGAGACTAGCTGTCCTTCAAGAAGATTTAAAATAAATAGCAAATAAAAAAATTTACACATAGGCCTGTCACGGAGCTCTGAGAGACAGGCCACTGCTGTCTATTGGGACCATCTGGAATCTTTCAAAATCCATTCAGATTAAGTGCACCCAAAGATCTTTCGGCTATGGCTTCAGGCAGATTAATTTGAAAAGACAAAGTGCATAAACACAAGTCATGTTCTGGCTTGGCTACTCAAAGCAAGCAATAAATAAAGAGTGCTCTAGCAGTACCAGTGTGAATCTATGGAAACACAGTAAACAAAAACGAGGACTATTAGTGCTCCTTACCCTGTAGTTCTGGGCCATGAGCCCATACTGTATGTCTTGTTGCCCCTTTCATCACTAAAAGGCATTCAACATCAGTCTCTCAAAAGCCTACTTCACAAGAGCTTTCCCCTGTCCTCTCCAAAAAACCCCAACAAAACCAAACAAACTAAATACCCCAAAAGCTTTCCCAAGAGTCAACCTGTGGCATATTTTTGCCAACCAGGAGCACAACAACTTCATGCTATTTCACCCTCCTCCACCTCTCGCACCTATCAAGAGACACACGCACTTTTTCTCAAAAGCAGGCTGCCAGGTTGATTGCCTGCAACTATGGACATCTACTGACAACGCTGAGGCGAGCAGGATTCTGCTCAGTGCCCTTATTACTTGTCTGGATTCTCCAAGCCTGTGAACACAGATCCTAAAGAGCCAATAAACAGGCCAACCTATAGGGCTGCCCCACAAGTGCTCAAAGTGGGTGTGGAGATACACATTGTAACCCTGCTACAGACATGACAGAGAAGCCTAGAGAACTTCCCTGAGCGAAAAATCCATCTTTTACTTTTTAGCTTCAGTGGTCAGGAACTTGAGTGTACCTGTATTCTCACACTTCCAGCAGAAGTACTCAGGGAAGACCAGATACTGCTCCTGGATGAGCCATTACCCTAGTATAGCCTTGTTCCTTTCATGATTTACTATTTGACTGAAATTATCCTGAGCAAAGTCAGGGTAGGCAGGAGGTCCTGTCCAGTGAAGAGATGGACTGGCTCCTGATTCTCTGCTAGGAGGGAGGCAGCAGATAGGAGAGACTGTTGAAATCTGTAGTTTGTGAAATTTGACAAAAACAACGCATTGAAGGCTCTGGCCTGGGGATCGTGCTTTGCTCTCACGTGTACAGCTGATGGGCCAAAATGGCATTACCAATGTCTGGCAGCTGTACCATGCCAGCATTCTGCATGCCTAAGCCCAATCAGAGGGTGCAGAGTGCAACTGTGAAACCTGTTCTTGAGCCCAGTCTAGCAGTGCACCTGCCCTTGCCAATGCCTCTCTTAAGTTGCCAGTACCTCAAATACATCTAATAACTCTCCCATTTTTAGGCCCTGGATGCTTCAATTTGTAAGATCAGGCAGCTCAGAAACAGAATCATCAGACTGATGCTCTCTGATTCTGGTCCTTGGGTGACATTGGGAAATTTTTCCAGAAAGGTTTAAGGTTAGTGCTATGAACAAGTCATGGCAGAAAGACAGGTGGGTTTCTCCCCTTTAGGGACAGCAGATGTGGAAGACTCCAGAAAACTACTTAGATGCTGCCACGCACTAGGGGAGTTCTGGTTGCCATATGATGCCAGGAAGACGCTAGCCACTCAGTGTTAGGAAAAATCAATTTGTCAGTGAAGGAAGCTAGACAGTCACCAGGGAGGCACTGCCACCATGACTGCTGGAAGAGTCGAGTCCAGTGCAGTACCATTTGTAAACAGCAGTGTGTACAGCAGTAGGGATGATCCCACCAGACAGACCAGTGTTGGTGGAATATCCATTGAGAAAGGCATCTACCTACTAAGAAGGGGAAAGTGTGACCCTAGTGAAGCTGAAGTTAGTGCTCTACCTAGAGAATACCTGACTGTTGGTGTGCCTGTGATAAGAGAATGTGAATTCTCTCACATGAACGTGCCAGATATTTTGCTGTCATTCTCTCTGAAGATATTCTTAGAGCTGGAAGTCTGTGCGTTTTTCATTTTTTTCCCTGCTTCTCCCAGTAATGGATGACAGCCAACTCACCGCTAATTCCCAAGCCTCTCCAAAAGTTGCCATGCAACCAGCACACCTGGCTCGCTATGAAAGTATTATAAATGAAAGGATTATTGAGCAGCATAATGTCTTAAGACCCTCATCAGGTATATGGAATACAAACCTTGAACTGGGAATATCGTGACACAGATTATGCGTTGTCACTTGCAGGCACTTAGGAGTGTGAATCATTTAGATAATGTATAATGTCACTCTGGAGAATTCTGCAGAATCTTCTATCCATAGTATTTTATTTACAGTGCTCTTGGCACTCCCCAAAGAGTGCTCCAAGATCCAGAGGGTATAGATAATCAAGGAATTTGTCCTTGAGAGTACAGCAACAATGCTTCTGTAACATAGCAAAGAAGATACAGCATTACACTTCAACCTTAAAGCCAGTAAGTGAAAGGCAATTCAGCCTCCACAGTCATTACTACATGCTTGGGAATTACAGCTATTGTTCTGTCCCAAAAGAAGCTAGGTTGAGATGCACAGGCTCATTTCCCATATGCCACCACAAAATGACAAAGTTATCAGGACTCATCCTTGTGCCAAGAATCAGTCTGAAATCTGAAAAGGTAGGCCCTGTGATCTCTCACTTAGAACACACACACAAGCAAACCAACCACAAACTATGCACACAAGCCTTTTATTGTCACTATTTGGGCAGAAAACCAGAAAAAGATGACGGATGTTGCAGTTTTTAAAAGCCTGAATCTACAGCATCACCTAGTGGTGAATCAAACACCACATACAAAACTTATCAAAAAAAAAAAAAAAAAAAGCTGTTACACTTTCGTTGAAGGGAACATATAAAATCTACTCTAGCCATAAAAGCACCTATTGGGTATTCCAAATAGCAGAATTTATTTCAAAGGAATTGCAAGCTATTTTTCATTTGTATACAAACATTTTTCTTTTTTTAAACTTTCACTCCCTATTAACACCTAACATCTAGATAGAAATTAACTACAGCAACCGATTTTTACATTCATAATCTTTAAATTCCACAACTGTAAACATATTAAGTTACCACTATGTCATATACTACTATTCTACATTTTATACTGTGCATACCGTCAATTTGATTCACTGAGCATTTCTAACATCTCCAACAGCTGTTTCTTCTTCAGTTTTTTATGGGGGAAAGCACCTTGTGAACTTTATTTGGGAGCTTTAGAAATTCTATTTCCACCTCGCATATGAATCTAGCACACTTGACCATGTATTATTATAGTTAAACACCTAATTTTATCTAAAAAAATAAAATATCATAACTGTTCTATAATCTATTTCTCTATGGTTATTTTCTTTTGTTAATACTTCAAATTATCATCTGTTTTTGATATTTCTTCCAGGGAAAACAAGTTAAAAGACTGCAAAACCAGCTATACTTCACAGTTATTCTTCACAGTGAATCGTGATGGAGATCTCCCCCAGCTGACACTGACCAAAACCAATACGCCTTAAATGGTGTGATACCACATGGTATGGACCCAGCAACTCACATCTGTAGGAATACAGCAATGAGACAAACAATACTCGGGCAGACTGAGTTGTTTTCAAATCTTCAGTGGCTTACACGCAGCCTTGTGGTATCACCACACCACTCCACACCACTCCCTGTTCTGGTGTGCACACTGACTCCAGCCCTCGGAGGTACAAAGCAAGGCAGACAACAAAAATTTCTTAAGACTTCTACAGAGAAATATGCTAGCACAACTGGGAAGATAAAGGGATCCTAGGGACAGCGGCAACAAATTGGCAACAAATTGAGTTTCACTGGAGAGAAGAATTGCATATGAACTTATACACTGAAAGAGACACAACAGTACTGTATGGTGAAAATATTAAAAATGTATGCATATTTGAATAATCAACATGTCTTTTAGTGACTTAAAGCTTTTGGAGAATAAGAATGTCTCATTTCATTGAATCGCTTAATACAAGAAACCATAGAGAAAAACAATGAAGTACATTAAATGGCCAGGAGCATCAACCTCTAAAGAAAGAATTCAAAAAGCATGCACATTACAGAAAAGCTACACAATGAAGACAAAGACATAATTAAACCTGAAAAATGAAACTGTGAAAAATTAGCTGCAAAAATGGAATGGAAAATTTAGGACATGAACTATGACATTTAAAAGGACAAATTAGGCCACTAAGCCTAGTATTAAGTCAGACAGTAGATAACATTTTAAAAAGTCCATTTTCATAGGCAAATACTCTTTTTTTCAATCCAAACTGCTTTCCACAGCATCTGCCTTATTACCCTACTTTTGTACCTTAAGTGGCTGGCAGAACTGTTCCCCATTACAGAATGTCTTCCTCCTGTTGTCATCACTTTATCACAACATCCCATTTTCCAACCTCGGGGAGCAGGATTTCCCCACCTTACCTCCAGAGCTCTCTTGTAGTCACCCAAATGAAAGGCAGAATATCCAATCCAAAGGTCAGCATCCTCCTCCGGCTCACCCACGTGCCGTTTAAACTTTGTAGAGAAGAAGGAATAAAGAATTTGGTCAGCTGCCACACAGTTTATAAAAGCCCCACAGATAATCAAAGTAAATACTAGGCCACCTTGTATCTTGGACGGTTTGGCAGCTGCGGGTGCTGCTGGGATGGAGCTTCTCTCGCATTTCCGAGGGAAGCGGCGGGCAACCCTCACTTGCCAAACCTAGTTCTGCGAAGCGAGGGGAAAAGCTGCCGCAGCAGGGTTTAACAGCTGCAGAAGGAAACGAGGGGGACACAAGGCTGAGGAAGGGTTCCCCTCGCCCCGCAGCTCTGTCGGGCACAGGCCCGGCAATGGCGGCACCGCTCTCCCGACGGGTGCGGCAGAGCCAGGGTGCCGGCAGCCCCCTCGGGCCGGGGTCTCCGCTCCCGCCGCGGCCGTTACCTCCAGCAAGGCGATGGCGCCCGTGAAGTCCCTCAGGGACAGGAGCTCTTCCAGCTGCAGCACCTTCTTCCCTTTCTTCCTCCGCCTGTCCCCCGGAGGCGGGGCACCCCCCACGGCCGGCTTGGCCCGGGAGAGCATCTGGGCGGAGAGCCGAGAGGAGCCGGGTCAGAACGGGGCCTCGGCGGGGTTTCCCCCACCCGAGGTGGGGGAAGCGCCGCGCCCGCCCTGCGCCCCCCGCCCCGCCGCCCCTCACCA
>VYZV01026512.1:0-11856 GCA_013401275.1 Pandion haliaetus | reverse complement strand
AGTTGGATCCACACAAACTTACCAAAGCCAGAAAGCCATGTCATTGCAAGTTGCAGTTCTACTGGTCCAGGATGTGTGCTGATATATCTGCACAGTATTCCACTGCCATATGGCTTTATAGGATCAAGTATGCACTAGCTTGAAGATCTCATAACTCTATCCCATCACATAGTATAGATGTGTGTAATGTTTAATAAAAAGAGCTTAAGGAAACTGAAGTATGTGTCCAAGACATAAATTATTACACACTCGAGACTTTTTACCTTCGTAAGGAAAAACAGATGTTTGCACATTAGAGATAGCTTACATTCATTACTTGACAGAGCTGTATCCTGCTGAGTCTAACTCAGAGGCTAACTCTTACGCTGAAAAGAAAAATATGTCCTGTCACTCTGGAAACAAAGTCCTTTAGTGAAAGACTACAAAACCAGCAGTTAAGAAGAAAGACTTCTTACTATTTATCTTGGTAGTATACAAGTTAGATGGATGAATAATCACTTCAAAGTGTGTATGTGTTGGGAAAGGGTTAAAAGGCAGAAGACTCTTAATTGAGCTAGATGTTTATGATACCTGACATATTTAGCTTCATCTTCTGGTGTGGCAACATAGATCAACGGGAAGATGGGGCCACCACCCAAGCTGCTGGTAGTATGCTGCAATTCCTATTACAACTTTTCTTATCCTTGTCTGCCGATTTGCTCTTACTAGATTGGTAACTGCTGATGAGAACAGTCAGTGCTTTGCAGTGTAATTCCACTCTAATCTGTGGCAGAAACTATGAACTCCAAGAACAGACCTAAACTCTCGATAACCCATGGGAATGGCAATATAATGAGGACTTTATCAGGATCTGTACTGTATCAGGATCATGCTGTACTATCAGGATCATACAACACATGACCCAGATATTTGCATGCTGTTTTACAGGCTTGTTGTTTATCAGTAGATAGTTTCAGTCCCAAAGAATAATGTTTGTAAAGTCTTTATGTTCTTGTGTAGTAAATGACAAAAAAAGATCAGTTCTGAAAAGTCAACATAGCTGCTGTGCAGCTGCTATACATGTATACTATATACATATATACAGCTGCTATATATGTATACTATACAGCTATGTTTGTCATCATTTACATTACTGTCTTCTAAATCTGGATAGTAGAAATATTGTAAAAAATATTTAAAAGGCAGAAAAAATGTTTTCATGTCCTTCATCTTCTCTGTAATACTGAAAGTTAAAGAAGACTTCTTTATACTATACAGTCTAGACATGTACATTACTGACATTAAATACAGATATTACAGTACTCTAATATTTTCTTTTCTTTCTGTAATCACATTTGTGATTCCAACCTCAAAACTGAAAAAAAAAAAGGAAACTGAAACATTTCTATTTTATTTTTCTTCAATGTGATTTTCTAAATCTTTTTAAAGAAGGGTAAAAGCCCCAGACAATCAAAATATTTTGGAATCAAGCTTAGTAATAGTTGGTAGAACCTGAAAACAACATTGTTTGAAGTTTTTCTACGTTTGTCCTGTTGGCTAAATATGATTGACTACTACAACATATAATGTCTCATGCAAATTTCATATTAAAAATTCTGTATTTTATAGAAACAATATTGACAACCTCATTTATTCAAAAACATAGGCATGGCCACTGAAACCAAGGAAATTTGGTTTTTAAGTAAGTGAGAATTAAATACATAAATGTGTCTGCTGTTGTTTTTATTTACATATCTTTTCAGGGTTTTTTTTTTAAAGTCCTTTCTTCAGATTTCCCAATTTTGCAACAGTGGAGACTTGCAGCGTCTCTTTTATTTTAATGGAACCTCAGATTCTTGTGTACTGTCAAAGATCCCAGCTCTGGAGAAAATAAATATAATGTACAATTGTGAAACTCATAAGTTGATCATAACAACCATAATTACATGACACTGAGAAAATAAATAATTGTAGCAAATATGTAGAAAAAAATTCCATTTTAAAGGACACTCTCAACATATTTTATTCTGCAAAATAAGATGATATCACAATACATGTTTCTTTACAAAATAGTTGCTTGAAAAATGCTACATTAGTTGTCTTTGGTACCAAAGAAATTGAAGATGAGCTGACAATATATCTGTATGTATTGTCTTTAGACTTACTAGGACTATTGGTGCCAACTTCCACAGTAGTAGTTTGACTAATTGGGGACAGCTGATACTTTCACATAAGTCTTTGGCTCTCCTGAGCTTTCTGAAATTTTCATTTCCTATCTTCTCTCTATTTTCTCCTCTCTGAGTGATCAAGTGGAAATAATGATTTGTAATTAAGTAAAAAAGAAATTAGGCTACATGCCAGTGAAAAGATCCTAAAAATGAATATGGTAGAGGTATTGAACATACACAGTGCCTTGTTCTGAATATGGTTGTACTTTTACAATATGAGCTGGATGGGTAAAAGTACTCTATGATGCCCACATTGGCTTATCATTCCCATTTTTCAGGACTCAGACTCTACAAAAAAGAAGCCATTGAAAAGAGGAAAGCCCTGTCACATGGACCATTAAAAAAGGACTGGAAAATGTTCTGTAGAGCATAATCTTACATAGGCTGAGAGATTTAGAGGAACAAGTTTTGGGGTTTTTTTGCTCTTATGGTTTCTTTTTCTCTGTCTGAGTGTCTTTGAATATTCCAGAAGACTGAGAGAACCTCTCAGAGTAGTTTTAGATCAGGAAGTCAGTGCTGATTATCTGTTTCAAATACACCCTATAATATCTGGTTGTTTATTATCCAATAAAACAGAGGGCAGAACAAACAGCGCTGTAGAATCAGGCACTAAAAATCACTTTTCACTAAAACCAATGATACAGTTCTCCATTGAGTTAATTTGAGTTGGTGTTTTTAATCTAACACAGATTATAAGAACACCCACAGAGACTTATTATGGTGTTTTGTAGCTATGAGATATATGCACAAGTATTATTGTTGTTGGCAAGGGACTGAATTTTATCTTCAGACAAATAAATACAGGGCCCACCTATCTGAATCTTAATCGTCCCTGTGCTTCTGAAGGCAGAATAAGTGATAAACTACAGGGTTTTTATTCAATGATTGAAGGGGAGACCTCCATCAGCTGTTAATAATGGTAGGATTACAAGGATGAGGTACTCAAACTGATGTACACCTAAGAACTGACTCTTTGGATAGATACTTGCACTTAGTGAAGATATTTAATGCTAGGATCTTTTTTACCTTTCTGACAAGATGATAACCGTAGCTGATGCCTAGAAGCCACAGCTAGAAAAAATGCACTGGGGATGTCAGATGCAGTTTCTTAGCACCTTATGCCTTAGAAGGTGATTAAACCTCAGCTCTTTTAAGAGAGAGTAAGTAGTTCTAGAAGATGTGCTTTAAAGGTGTTTTTGGGATAAATTTTGTGGCTTATCCTGGGGTGTCAGGAGAGATTACATTAGCCAGAATATTCATGGTGTTTGAGTCTCTTGCCCTGCTTCTCCATGCCGTCACATTCTTTTGGGGGAACGCAGAGTAATTTGCATTGCCTTCAGGATGCTCCCATTACTTGTAGTTCTGTTGTAAGACAGTATTTCTAACTAAAGCTGCAGTCACCTGTAGGAGTCAAAAAGCTTTTTTTTTTCTTTCCTCTGATACATAATTCGACTCCTATGTTTCTGAACTGTATCCCTCCCTGACTAATCTTTGAAGTGTGAGAGCTGGCTCACGGTTGGAGAGAAGTTACTGAGATAGCAGTGGCAGTGCCCTGAAGAGTTATGGAAGATTTTTTGGGGTATCTGGCTGGTTTGTGTCACTGGTAACCTCCTGGTTTTATAGACTGCTAGATCGGATGTTATGAAATAATTAGATGAAGTTGGCTGGCATCATTGGGAACTTAGCTTCATTCTGCAGCCAGTGCACTATGAATGGACTGGCATTGATGTCTCACCTCTTCTGTTCCCCGGGGACTAAAGATCCCTCAGGCACAGGCAGCACCAAACACAAATATACAGAATTTTTTGCTTTTGCTTGTGGCAGGCCTATCAAATTTTGTGCTCTACACATATGACTTACTCGTTTACTTTTTCTTCTCTTCACACTCACGATCATCTATGGTATCAGTAACTCTCACGTTTACAGCACAATGCCACAGCTTTTCTTTGTCTCTCTTATGCCATGAAGCAGATGTTACTGATCAGTGTGCCAGGCAACTGTGTCTGTTGTGCAAAGCCCCGGGGTACAAGTGTGTGGTGTTCAGCTGGTTCCAGGGAGCACTTGCTTCACCCCAGCTACAGCCTCCTGCCATGCTCCCTCCTGCTTCACATCACCCGATGCTCAAGGCGTGCTCTCATCATGGGACTTGACACTGAGAGACTATGCACAGCGGGCAATTAAAAAGTTGAGTGGTCAACAACTCATTTATAACATGTTCTTGCTGGGGACTCCCTGTAGCACTGTGAAGGCAGGGGGCAAGGGAGAGTAAGAAGAAATGCTGTGCTAAGGCTATAGTTGATTTTACCTTTTGTTTTTAAAGGACATTTTTAAGCTGCTATGAAAACCAAAGAAATATGTGAATAGATACAAAACCAGGGAGACCTCAGTGCCTTTACATACTCCCTCTGTGACCAGCAATGTGAAATGCTCAGTTCTACTTGCATTATCCACTCTGGCTAACTGCTTCTCTCAGATAGGCTAAGAAGAGTATAAAAATGCAAATCTTGCTCTGCTGAAGTTAATGACAAAACTCTTATTGACTTATATGGGATACATTTCAAGGACTTCGTAAATACCTGTAAAACAGGGCAGTGATGAGCAGATGATCTCAGCATGAAAAGTGATATTCCATTCTCGGTCTGAGGCTCTAGCCAGCCCTACTAGTCCAGATAATTACATGACAGACTGCTAATTTAGAATTACTGTATTACTAATTACAAATGCTAGATTAGATGTGCTGAGGTGTTCTAGGTCTCCTCTTAAATGCTGGTTCATGGTCTTCTCTGTTGTTTGGTAAAAGAAAGATTCAAGCAATAATCATTTGGTGTTAAAATAGGATAATGTAAAAAGTCTGTGCAAATATATCTGAAGTGTATTCAACACCTTTTAAATATGGGCTTTGAAAGAAACCATGCAATTGCAGTTCTGTTTTATACCAAAACCATGGTTACTTACACTGTTGCTGATTATTTTCCTTGTTTGTCTTAGAATTATTTCAGGAAGGTAATAAAAGTGAACTGATTTATTATCTGACAGCCTCAGTCCAGGTTTCAGCGGAAAAACAGAAGCTGCTGTAGGTGTGCACAAACACCCCAAATTCAGACCAATCACACTCAGCACTTTATTCAAATTTGCCTGTTGATTCTTTTTACCTTGCATTTCTCCTTTGTGCCCAGACTTATCCATAAGGCTTGTGGGGTTTTTTTCCTCCCTTCATTCTACCTACCTTCCCTGAGACCATTCTCAAGAAAAATAGTCAGGAAAGCCCAAGAACCCAACCCAGGAACAATGCCGCAGTGTCCTTTAGTGTGTGCCTTTTAGCAATGCCATTTATAATTCAGCTTTGGTCCCACAAGTCTGAGATGTTGCCTTGAGCTTTGCTAATCCTTACCTGATGCAAGAGGTTGCATTGCATAAAGTATGAGTATGTTAGGCCCCCATTTGAGCAGCCATCTGGCAAGGTAGGAATGGGCAAGAAGACCTGTGCTGCCTGGGAGCAATGTGCCTGCGGCAGACCTGGGGCACTTTGGTGTGAAATGCTGGTGAGTACAAGCGGACAAGCTTTGTGCTGAGTCTACTCTCTAAAGAAAAGTGAAGGCTTTGGTCTGGAGGACTGCAAGTCAGACATTTTTGCCAACACAAAAAGTGTTTCAATAGTAAAAGCTAAAGAAATGAAATTGGTAAGCTATCACAGAAGAAAATATACCCTCGATTTATGAGCCCAGCCAGCACAGACGGTGTGGCGATGTAACCAGAGATGTAGGGCAATGCAAACATGAAGTAACCATCTGTTTTCCTCTAGGCTTTAATGGACCTTGTATTGTATTTCCATTTTAAAGAGTCATCTTTACAGTCCATTTGTCCCCTCCCCTTCCTTCTCTCTGCTCATCCCTGTGATGGAGATTTAGTGCCCTTATCAGGCAAGGGTTCAGGTAATGCTTCAGTTTTATAGCCTCAGCCTTTCCATGAACAAACATTCACAACAACCTTTAACCTCTCTCCTTTCCTGAGTTTTGCTGTTGCTAGTCTTTCACAAACAGAAGTGCCACCTAGTACACTGGAGGGGCGGGCAGCGGTGAAGGCAGGGAGGGGGAGAGGGAAGTGCCTGAGAGAAGGATCCTACAGGTTGTCTTTGAATCTACAGCGTGGAGATCTCTTTTGTCCTATCCAAGAACAAAACCACTGTAGAGTATCTGAAAGAAAGAGGGTTGGAAGAGAAAAAGAAAAGAGAGAGCACACGTAATGTGTCTAAACTGAGGAATAATGAAGCAACGGATATTGGGTCTGGCCCTTTGGCCTTTGTTTTTCTCGCGCCAGCTGCTGCAGCAAGTTGGTTCAAATGAGTGTAGCAACAACAATTATGTGATCAATGTGATGCTTATGAATTGCTCGGACTTCCCATCAACTACTGATAATTTGAAATTAGCTGTGAAGCAAGCCTTGAAAAGGATACAAAATGAATTCCAGATGACAGGTAAGGCAACGGGTGTTGGTTATCCCTCTGCTGCTGTGGTTTCTTGTCAGACTTTGTGCCACAGCTTTCTACTCATCCAACCTTCAACAAACTGCTCCCCAGACAGGCTCCTTGCCTGTCCATTTACCTTATGTAGATCTTACAGAAATAATGACCTCCCTCTGTAAAAACAGAAGTGCTCTACAGATGGGCAGAACCATATTTGCTTACATGGTGTTTGGGCAGACTCTTCCTGCATGCTTTTCTGGAGATGTTCAGTTGGGATTGGGAACATGGGAATTGCTGAACTGGATCAGACAACACCAGTGATCCATCTAGTGCAGTAACTGGGATGCCCTTGCTTCCTCTCCTGGCTGGATTAGCCTCTACTTTCTGAAAATAATTTTCCTCTTCACCCCATTGGTTGTTCACATTATGACTTGAAGTGTGAAGAATCTGCAGTCCATATGTCACTGCAGATGATGCTTGTATTTATTTTGGTATCTTACCTCTCCTTTCAATATCACCAATCTACTGTCACTCTTTAGAATATCATGGGAAAAAGAGGTTCCAAAGAAATGATAGCTATTCCCTTTCTGCCCTCTAGTTGAAGAGATTTTGTCCAATTTTATTGGAAAGTGGTCTCTCAGTTACTTCCTACAGAGCCTTAAAGAATGGCTCTAATAATGGCCAACACTAAAAGTACTTTCTACTGAAAGTACTAACACTCAGCAGAAGTTGTCAGCAGTCCACACTGGAGCAAATTTTACAGTCTCATGCTAAGTAGTGGGGGTTAGGTGGTAGGTGGACTTTCTAGCAGCTTTCCGGTGGGAGACATCCTAGCATAAGACTGCTCAAACCTGTGTCAGAAGAAGAGGTATACAGTGTATTAGTGGTTATCTGCAACTCATGATGCTGTTTACTTTTACATTTGTGTTATAGGGGAAAATGTTACAGTCAATGCCACCTTCCACACCTTTACCTCATCACTCTATGTCTCACAAGGCTGTCGTACCAGCACCTGTGAAGGTGTGGAGCTTATCAAGGAAATTTATGTGAGTAGCAGGCTTCTTTAAGTTGATTTCCTAAGAAGACAACACTTTTTTCTTTCTGCGTGTGTGTGCGCATGTATGTATCTCTCTGTCTTTCCTTATTAACTTTAGATCCTGTTGTTCAGTTCCAAACAAATTTGACAGGGAAGTGAAGTTTTCAAAGAGAAGATGTTCCTGTAGGTTTTGTGAAGACAAGCAGGCAAATACTGGAGAGAGATTCAATGAATGCTTCCTGGAGGCTGTCATTAGACGTTTGGTGGCAGTGCTGGCTAAAACTGCCTTCCACTGCAGGCTCCTTTTCCTGTGCTTAAGTTTTCCTCTTTTTTATATCTGCACAGCTCTTTGTGTGGCCACATAGCCAAAGCAAGCCATTAAAAAAAAAAAAACGAAACCCAACGAACCAAAAAAAACCCCCAAACCCCAAATCCAAACCCTCAAACAGCCCAAGCAGAGCAAAACCTGACCATTTCCAGCTGGATCAGACCCTGATCTGGTTCACCATCAGTTTACACAAATACACAAAGGAGCTGTGGCAGGATGGGAACATGCAGGCAGAGAGATTATTAGGCTGGCACTGACACCAAAGAAACGTGTATGGAACTATGCCCAGAGGGCAAAGATGAAGTGCTCACTTCTCACTAGAAATCACAGAAGTCACATGGGAGAAACTATGTGAACACCCTAATACGGGGAAAAGCTTCAGTTAGAATTGGTGCCTTACAAGAAGCTGTGTTTTGGTGGATTTTCTCATATCTAATAGCTGTCACCTCTGAGTGAAGCTTTGTCAATCCAACGTGAATTCTCAAATCTACCGATGTATGAGCATATGCCATAGTCTTTGTCAAGAAGTCCCTCATGATACACAAAGCTACTGGTCAGGCCTCATTTGGTGGTCACGGAAGGATTTTTTTTCATACAAGCTTCATATGCACATATCTAATTGTTTTTCTGATACACAGTATCTTGTAATTCCAACCCCTCTTTCTTCTACAAATACAAGCACTGCTGGAGTGTTGAATTTCATATGTGCAATTGTAACAATTGCAACATTTTAATCCTAACTTGCTGTCTGTCTCTTAAGGAAAGTCATACTCACAGGCACTATTCTGTCCTCTGCCTTTTCTCAGCTTTCTGTGATTCCTCCCTCCTTCACTCTAGGTTTGCTCTTTTAACCTTTCTGTAGCCCTTTGCTACTCTGTTCTTGCTTTTGCTGCGTAAATTCTGTGACTCCTCAAATCCTAAAGTTTTCTTCATTCTCCCATCCTCCTCTCTCTGCCAGTCCTCTGCACTGTCCCCACTACTGATCCATTCTGATCTCTTGCAGGATACTGGCACGCTTGGCTGTGTCATCATAGGACCTGCTTGCACTTATGCCACCTACCAAATGGTCTCGTAAGTACCACCTGTTCCCCCAATATTGTGATGTTAAAGGTATCAACTGCTGAACAAAGTTGTTTTGTGTACAACAAGCCAGCAGAGACATTGGGGTTTAGGATACATCAGACACCTCAAGGTCTACAGTCAAGGCAGGAAGACTCTTATGCATAGCCACTATGTTTGGTGGAAGAAAATCCCCTTCCAAAGCCCACTGATGAAATCCCATTGCTAGCAGGGAACCTTTTCTAATTGCTGACAGTAAATTGATTGATTGATTAAGGGCTCAAAAGACTTAACTCTTCAGCAACTGCAGCAGGAAAGAAATGTTAGCTTGAGCCATGTAGACATCACAGTACTGCAGCAACAGGGGTCCTTCTGGGTGGGTGTTCAGTCATTGAGAGTGGCCTGAGTTACACGTGTCAAGAGAAGATCCAAAACCTCCAGCCATCTTCAGTGAAGAGTGTTTAGATGGGGAGCAGCCAGTTTCATCCTAACTCTTCTGCCTGAGGAAGCATTCCTGAAGAATGAATCTCTCTACTATTGTATTATACATGAACCTGTATAATTCTATTCTGTATTATATGATACATTAATATGTTCATTCTCAGATACTAGGAAAACTGTAAACTGAATCTGCAGACCTCTAGTGTAAATCAGTTAATCCCCCCCATCAATCACGATGTACAAATCCATATTGCTACCCATGTGAATCACTTCCCTTTTTAAACTTTGGTAGCCTTTTGGTTTCACTGAGAGATACTGGGGAGATTGAGATGCTTTTACCTCAAGCTTTATCTGCTTTTATCTCTATACTTTTCTTTGAGTGGCATGACCAGAAGTGAATGCGATGTTACCAGTGAACACATGTGATTGATTTATAGAAGAATTAAGAGAATAAGTCTTACACATGTATAGAACCATGGTGAAATATTATGCAATATACCCCATTTTGTCCATAGTGCCTCCTAACTTTATGTTTGCTTTTCTATCTGCTGGATATGGAGCTGCCCAGAATGATGCCAAAGTCTTGTCCTCAGACTCTGACACAGTTAAACCAGTAAAACCTATGCATAGCGGAAGTTTATGCAAAGCAACGAAGAACACTAACAAACAGGCAGCTGGCTTTTGCCTGTGGTGCAATAGCTTTGCAAATAAGAACAAGTGCCTCACTTCACAGCACTTAAAGTGTGGGAAGGGCGCTCCATGGGCAGCAGGGTGGGAGTGCCCAGGGCCTGTGGTGGCCTGGACTGGCTGCTGCTTGCACTCAGCCGCTGCTTGCCGGGTTTCATCTTTGGCTTGTCAAATGGACATTAAGCAACACTGAGTGTTAACTGCAAGAGCTCTGTAAGCACAGCAGCTGCTGGGTTGTTGTGACAGAAGCGTGGAAGTAACAAGCGTGGTTTGTGATTAGCCTGCCTGTCTTCCTCCAAGTTCTTCAACATTTCTAATTCAGGAAATCACTGGGCAATGATTAATGGGATGAAATTTAACAAGTCCAAATGCTGCATTCTGCATCTAGGACGGAGCAATGCCGGGCACAAGTATAAACTGGGAGAGGAGTGGCTGGAGAACAGCCCTGAAGAAAGGGGCCTGGGGGTGCTGGTTGACAGGAGGCTCAATAGGAGCCAGCAGTGTGCCTTGGCAGCCAGGAGGGTAAACTCCATCCTGGGGGGCATCAAACACAGCATGACCAGCCAGTCAAAAGAGGTAATTATTCCACTGTATTCAGCATTGATGCAGCCTTACCTTGAGTATTGTGTGCAGTTCTGGGCCCCACAATTTCAGAAGGACGTGAAGGTCCTTGAATGTGTCCAGAGGAGGGCAACACAGCTGGTGGCAAAACTGGAAGGCATGTCCTGAGAGGAGCAGCCGAGCACTCTGGGTTTGTCTAGTTTGGAGAAAAGGAGGCTGAAGGGCGACCTCATTGCTCTTTACAGCTTTGGGAGAAGGGGACGTGGGGAGGGAGGTGGTAAGCTCTTCTCCCTGCTTGCCAGTGATAGGAGGCGTGGGAATGGTTCAAAGCTGCACCAGGAAGGTTTAGACTGGACTTTAGGAAGCATTTTTTCACAAGAGAAATGTGAACACTGGAAACAATGCTTCCAAACACTAGAACAGCCTTCCTAGAGAGGTGGTCAATGCCCCAAGTCTGTCAGTGTTTAAAAGGCATGTGGACAAAGCCCTTAATAAGAAGCTTTAGCTTTTGGTCAGCCCTGGATTTGTCAGGCAGTTGGACTAGAAGATTGTTGTAGGTCCCTTCCAACTGAAATAATCTATTCTATTCTAAGTCAGTCAGAAAAATGTCCATTTCATTAGTGAAATACTCTCCCTGGCATTACTTACTACATCATCTGTGTCCGTTTCTGTTGCAACAAGTATAAACCCTGTAATTTGGAAAGTGGGCTTTACCTGGAAAATAAAGTTTTGTCAAAGTAATGCTAACAACTCTAATGGCCATATTTTTTGCAGGCAAAACTCCCTGTCATAAGAAAACACTTAGCACAGAAGAACTAAAATATTTTTAATCTAGTCTGATAAGACTGCAGCATCTAGGAAAATACTTTTATCCTTAAAAACTTACTGTCTCTGTGGATAAAAAATATCTTTGTTTTACAAATTCCCTGCCAGCAGAGGGTTGCCTTAGCTTTTTCTCCCTGACTGCTGCTGTTGTACAGCTCCTAAAATATGCCATAGTGAAAAAAAAAGAATTTCCTGTGAGTTGTAGGAGTAAAGCTTTTTTGATGGTGTTATGGGTTTGTGTGGCGCGGTT
>VYZV01026511.1:40348-66424 GCA_013401275.1 Pandion haliaetus | reverse complement strand
TTAGTTCATATTTGATCAGGCCGGAAATATAAGAAATCCATCCTATCTTGTAACAAAACTTCTATAAAAATGAAAAATAAGGTTATGGACAAAACAGGTTCTTGAAGCCTTAAATTTAATCCTTACGGCTTCTTAATGTGCAGCTGGTAATTTAAAACAGTCATACATCTGAGTAGTCGTAATAGTCTTCTCTTCTATCTTAAAGATAATCCAGACAGATTTGAGTAGCTGTTGGTTGCTAGTCCCTCCAGCTAGAATTTTGCAAATGCTGTAGGATGGGGTGTAGTCTAGAGCCCACAGTCTGGAGGTATTAAAAATGCAAAGATTCAGATAGCTGTTTCCTGATGCCAGGAGAAGTAGAGGTTGGGGAATGGTGTTTATTTCAGATCTGAAGATTTGCCTATGGAGTTTAGAGCTACTGAAATGCAGAAGTTCAAAAACAACTGCTCATTCCCAACCTAAGCTTGCACTTTTGGGGAAAAATATACTTTCTTATGCTTTGCTAAATCACTCATGGATAGATTAATTATTCTTCCATCTTCTATTTTCACAAAAGATCGACTAAAAAAAAAAAAATCCATCTGAACTTCAGCCGGTATGTGTGTATACCCCTTAACTTGACCTAAAAGGGGCCAACTGTGGCTTCCTGGATAAATGTTTTGAGATGTGTGTTTACTCTGTTGGCTTTGTCCAATACTTATTTTGAGACTTGTTAAATATCTGCCTCATATCTACAAAATGCTTCCTCAATTCGGAGTCTGTTTTGAAGATAAATTCATTAGTTCTACAATCACTCATACTGGCCATTTAAATAGAATTTAAGTAGCTAAAGAGGTAAACGATCTCTCTCGTTGGTTGTAGATATATTGCTGTAACGAAACATTCACATTAAAATAACATCAAGATGAGAGCAACAAAGCCATTTTTAATTTTTTTTTTCCTCAAGGCTGGGTTCCTGGCACTGCAAATAAATTAATCTTACAGCAACTGAGTGTTAAGAATATATTTTTGTATGACAGGTGATGTATTTGCATGTTATATGGAAAAAATCCCTGGCAGCAACAGTTGAGCATTACTGGTACATACTATTGTTGAAATGAGGTGGGGTTTTCTCCTCATAGCAACAAATGGTGGCTGCAATTTTCAGAGGATTTAGAAGCTTATATTAAATAAGAGCACTGGGATTTGGATATAAAGAAACTGTCTCACACAGCAAAGGAAGTTGGTATTTCTCTGTTGTAAAACACTGATAGATGGGTTTATCTTTCCAGGGTATTGTTCTGGCTTTTCTTTGCCAGCCTTCTTGCTACGTATATAAAATATGTATATAAAAGTCTGTCTTTAAGTGCTCACAGAACTCCGTGGAGACTTTGAGGAAGGCTACCATAAAAAAAAAAGTAATTATTAATGTATGTGGCTGGATCAGGTTAATTAAGGTAGTAATAGACAGTTTTTATTTAACTATGGCTTTTGAGAGGCAGCAGTTAGACTCATGTTGCTGTGGGCACGTGGCCCAATCTAACTCCCACTGAAGTTGAATTAGGTCATGTCAGGCTAATTTTGGAAAGTTGTAATCCTGCTCACTCTTGGTTGTTATCTTGAACTGCTTTTTTCTGGAGAGCAGCATCTGATATTAGTTTATAATTGAAATGCATTTACTTCAGCTGGTTTCTGCTTGCAGTACCTGATCGGCTAAGTTTGTAGCCAGTGTTGGAGCTGAGCTGGTCTTTCATTTCTGATCTGCCTGATCTAAGAAAACACTCTGTAAATAAGCATTTTCCCTTGCTTGCACTGTATTTTTTTTCAGGTGATTTGGATTGATTGCAAAGGGAAATTACAAACCTTTGCAAGGTGGCAGATCTTCTGTCTTGACAGATGGAGGCGGGACTGACCCACATGAGGATTAAAACTTGTACAGTATACCTTTGCTGTAGTATAAGGCAGGGGAGGGAATGTTAAGACAGTAATTAAGGGTCTTAATATCTCTTGTAAAAAAAAGTTTACTTTGAGACAGCTAAGCATTTGGTGCAAGAGGACAATACTGTGCCTCCCAGGAAGTTATTTTAGGGCACTGTAGAAAACAAAGGTGCTGAACTGCTGAAGAGGAGGTACAGGTGAATGTGCATGGAGATTTCTAAATATGTATCTCGGTTAAAAGAGGTTATATGTGGAGTAGCTAATAGAGGGGAAAAATGAAAAGTGGGGTTGCCTTGGGAGTAATTCTTTTAAGATACTGATATAATGATGAAATATTTTGGATTGTTGCCCAGCTACTGACAAATGTGTATTTTCGTGAACTGTCAGTTGCCTTTCTGTCTGACATTTTATGCATGTTTAAAGGAAATACTTGTATTTATTTTTTGCTGTTTATTTGGTTACAGGAAATTAATTGACTGCAGAGGGGGTTGTGGCACAGGGTGCACATTGCTACAAATACTTAGTGATAACATTTTGGAAACGTGTGCTAATTAAGGCTATTTCTTGTGTTGCAACTGAGGGGAAGGTGATAGTATTGTGGATTAATGTAATGGAGAAAAAGTAGAAGTGAAAGTAGTTGTTGCAGGGAGCAAGCAAAGTATTAAAGCAATTAGTATAGAAGGTTATGTAGAAATTCAAGTGAAAACCTTAGTTTCTGTATAATGAGTGGAACGTTTTGCAAGTCACCCAAGGTAACTGGTAATTCTCGTTGAGTAACTTCAGTTCAGTGATTCTCATTAGAAATGGATATATCAAAAGCAGAATCTCTTAAAGATTGTTGGTAGCAGCACGTAATGTTTTAACTTCTAAGACATCATAGCCTCTTGAGATTAAACTTGCATCTCTACTGAATTTAAAAGTAAAGCTTTGATGTGCAGTTGGAGTCTGAATATGAAACGTTAGCTGTGAAGGCAAAGCCTACTTAGAAAACTGTACATGTAAATTTTTTCTCTTACAGAAACGTTTAATCAGGAAGATGAAATTGGAGCATTTTACTTGCACTGAGATTGAAATGTTTCGAAATGCTTTAAAATTTCTGTTATGTACTAAACCCACAAAATGCTGAAAACTTTGTTAAACAAAATAAGATCAAACATGTTTATTTGAGAAAGGAGAAACATTTCAATTATTATTTTTAAAAAAAAAACCCTACCTTGTTTTTTTTATGAGTACATTCCCTATTGCTTTATCAAGTGCTGTTTGACTTGATAGGAGAGCTGTACAAGGTAACTGCAGAGCTGTGCCTGCAGGAATTAGTACCGTGTTATGACCTGGTGGTCCAAGAACAAGGACTTTTGCAAAGTTCTTCTAAAAATCTGTTGGAGTCTAAAACAGAGCTTTGTTGGATGCAAGGTGGGATTTTATCTTTAGCTTGACATTGCAATAGTGTGTTTATGAAGTGCTAGAGCTATAACTGTGCTTTGTTTCAGAGAGCTAAAAATATTTTACTTTAGAGTGCTTAGAGATCTCAGTTCTTCAAGTAGATGTGAACATAACTTTTAGCTTATTCATTTGATATAATTGTCTAATTTGCATCTTTGTCATCTTTGAAGTGTCCTGCATATTTCTAGTGCCACACAGCAAATATTTTATTCAAGTTTAAGGTCTAGAATGAAGGAAGGAAACATAGATTTTTCTGAAATACAATCAGTGATTTTTGCTGCCTTCAATAATAGTGAAAATGTATGTTTTAAGCCAACTGGTATCTGTAAATAGGTGATTCACAGTTCTTGTACCATGTGCAGTTCTTGAGGCACTAACTTGCATCTCTGCTGGAAGTTAGTTGCTTATAGTTAGTATGTTTTATGCACTTCTAAGTTTAAAGATCTGCAAATACCTTTGGGCAATACAAATAGAGTAAACATTTTTTCCATTTACTGGGAACGCCGAGTATTGTCTGACTTTCATATTGCTGTGTAATAAATTCAATATCGTAATTAGCAGATATCTGTTGTGACAATGCACATTGTGCACATTGGGGCTTTATTGTGACTGCCTTATAGACGCAAGGCAAAAGTAGATAAAGCTCGTAAGAATGGGACTCTTTCAGAATGCATTAGCAGAAAACTGGACTGTAAATAAAAAAGGTAGTAGATAAGGAATTGTCTTGCCTTTTCTCAAAGTCAGATGGAGAACAGACAAGGATGCTGTGCTTTTTATGTCTTTATTCAGATGCTGCAATGTAATACATGTATACGATGTATACAATATCAACATTATTCTAAACAAATCCTACACTGCTATTTAACAACCCAGGTAATTTGAGAAATAGGTAGGAGCTCTCTGGAAGGCAGATTGACACATCAGTACCCTTTTTGGAGACATTCTAGATCAACAGGCTTTCTGATGCAGTAGTAGTAATAGGCTTCTAATAACTATTCCAGCTACCCCCAAAATTTTAAGACTGTGTGCTGTAAATCTTGACACTGAGGTGAGTTAGGACTACACCGCCACGGAAGCATTTCTCCTTTGAAGACTTGCGAATGTGGTTAGGTAACTCTCCTCAACAAAGTATACTGACTGAATTAGCCAAGATCCTGTACATTGTAGTCATTACCAAGCAAAATTAAAACATTATGTTTTATGAATGTTCTACTTGTCTATGTCCCTGTGCTTTTTCAGACGTTTATTTTCACATTGGCTTTGTCGATAGCCCCCTCTCCCTGTCTTGTCATGCTAAAGGCTTCTTGCAGTGAGCAGAAGTGGCAGAAATGGCTGTGTGCAGGCCTCTGCTGCTGCAGCTCCTGACAGAGGGCATTAGCTTCAAAATGCTACAGCTGTTCTCTCCCTGGGCAGGCTGGGGCTGCGAGGCTTGCCGAGAACACTGCTCCTCATAATCCGCTTTCTTCTGTGATGTTATCTTAGTAGCGTTCCTCATGTTTGATTTTTAGCATGGCTCTACTCTGATTGTCTTTAACAAAGTTGAAATGAATGGAGTTAAGATTAAAAGGAATAAGAACTCTGCAAAGTTCAGTTATAAAGTACTGCTAGGTGCTGCCGGCTACTACTAATAAATACTCACCCTGTGACCGGTTTTGTCTGTCCCCGCTACAGTAATGGTGAGAAGGGTCTTTGTCCACAGACTACTGACATAGTAAAAGGCAGACTTGGGACTGGAACTCTTAAGTGCAAAACAGAAGACGGCTTACAAATATTGGGTCTGTTACTGGCTGTTCAGTACTATTAAGCTCATTTGTGCAGAATAGCATTGAGATCCTGGAAAACCTTTCATGTCTTTTTCTTGCTCCTTAATTAGACATTTTCAGTAAGCCTCACTTGCTTCTGTCCTACGTGCTAAGCTTGCTGACAAAAATCTGATCCTGTATCATGGTTTCGCCCAGTATGTTTTACCCCCTTGGGTTTGGAACTGATACAATTTAGAAAGAAAGCTTTAGGTTCTTGGCATTTGACATCCACTTGGAATAGTCCCCTGTTAGCCCAGCTGCTTTGCAGTCTTACCCGAGTTGCATCCATAGCTCAGCATGATGGAACTCAGCCTCCTCAGAGGAGACTGAAAGTCCAGACATACAGTTAAAAGGTGTTGGCTCTTCGGAGCTGGTCATTAATCACTGTTCCTTTTTGAGCCTTTTTCAGTAAATTTTTTTGCTTTATCTGGAAAGTATTGTGATCCTGAAAATCCAATACATTACTTAACATTGATTTCTGACTCCTTTCTTTATGATATAGCATACAGTGCATCTTCAGAGAGGACACTATCTGGAGGTAAAACAATAGTGATGTTTCAATCTGGCACAATCTTAGGAGCTGTAGGTCAATACAGTATTTGGTTTTTAACAATGTGATAAGTTCTTTCTAAGAACACTTGAATTACTTTTAGGCAAAGTGTTTAAACCAGCTGGAATTAAGTCAGATGTCAGGTGGCTCCTGCAGGGGCTGGTGCAGAGCAGTCGGTGGGCTGAGATAGCTGCATTCCCAGCAAGCCAGGGAGCAAAAGCAGCCGGGCAGGACCGCGGCAGCCGGGCTGCTGGGTCAAGTCTGGCTTGCAGGAGCTGCAGTCAAAGCCTGAACTCAGGACTGTGTGTGCTTATCTTTGTATATATGCACTCAATGATTGTTCTTTATGTGATTTCTTTACTTCTTGTTACTGCTTTCACAGCTGTGCTGTCAGAGCATCTTCTACATGGAGTACTAGAAAGGTTAGGAGCTGTACTTGATACAAGCTATAGTTTGTCTCTTTCCATCCACCGTATCACACAAAATCTGTGTGTGTGAATGGATACTGGGAATCAGGGTTTTAAATTTCCTGTTTTGTATTTAATAAATAAAATGAACAGTGCTGTGTTGCTATGGACACTAATACCTAAGCATTGGAGTTGGGAGACTGAGTGTTACCTATTTTTGTACGTGACAGAGACTTTCCCTTGTTGCAGTTCTCATTAGGACTGAATTTGTGACAGGAAAAATGACTTTTAATGCCAGCTGTTAGAAATCTGCAGATTTTTTTTTTTTCTTTTTAGCTTCTATGCTTTCAATATCAGAATAGGTATGGATCTTTCTGATACTGAATGTCATCAGATTTATGTACACAGTCCATACATTTCCTTTTCAGAAGCCTGTTTTGATTATCAGTGTTTCATTTTGGTATACTAAGATATTTATTCTGTAACACATTTGATAATTTGAAAGAAATCAGTATATTCATTAGTCTTAAAATCTAAGTTATACAAGTTTTACCTTACTTCAGTTAATTTGTATAGTATACTTCCATACAAAATTGATTAATGGAAGAACATCTGTTATACAGATAGGTCTAAAGGGGAGAAGTTAGGAATTCAATCTCTAAGGGCAATGAAAGATACTGAAAGAGAAAAGTGTGAAGACTTTCTATTGCCTTAGCTTTTTTTTTCTTGTGCCTCAGCTTTTTTTTTTTGCGTTTTAGGGTAGAAAGAGAGATTTGACATTTTCTGAGAAGTCTGAGGAAGGACTTCTTTTTCGAAGACATCTGACACCAAATTGCATTGAGACTGAATAGGAATTTGTGATCCCGATCTTTTAAATTCCTTTGAAGGTTCCAGTGAGGTGGATTCAGTGTTTCAGCACTACAGTTTTATGCACTTATTTTGAAGTTTGAGCCTACAAAACATTGCATATATGTTTCTTGGCGTTAGGCCAATTATTTTCTAAAAGTTTCTGACGTATTTGTGGATGATATTAGACAGCTTTCTACTCTGGCCTGGAATTTTGCCTTCCTTTAGACTGGCGGCATGAGGCTAATTTAGAAACTGCTTGCAGGCCTGTAAATACTTTCATAGACTAGTAAAAAATTCCTTGTTCCAGACGTTCATATTGACTTCAAAACTAGCTATATTTTGAGCAAGGGTAAGGTATCCTTGCATCCTGTATAAAAGCACTTCTCACTTTTGTAAAACTTGGACAGGAAATATAAGTGTTGGAGCTGTAGCTGTGAAAGTGACTTTTTTCCTATGCCAAATAAAAATACTTTCATTTATCTTTGAGTGATGGTTCAGAGCCCTGTCTATCGATCTGTTCACAAACTGGATGCATGCATCTGAAGGAATACATGGCTGATATGTGCTCTAGACAGCTGGGCCATCTATATGGAGCCACTAAGATCATTGTTGCTTGATTATACTTCTGTTTCTCCCATTAAAGCATTAACTCACTCTGAAAGTAGTGATGTGGGTGCAGTAATAGAACTTTAAACCCCAATGAATTAGTACAGATGTTAAAAACACAAGTACAGTTTATATGTGTGNCAAAAAAAACAAAACCCCCCCCCCAAAAAAACCCAGATCAAATAACCCCCAAAGGTGGAGAAAATACCCACATTCACACCGTCATGAACTCCTGAAAAGTAGACATCTAAACTGCAGCAAATACAGATTGGTTATATTCTAACTGCTGTTCTGTTTTCCTCCATTTTTATTCTCTGAGGATGTAACTGCAGTGAGTAAGGTAAAATGGGTGTCGTGGTTTAGCCCCAGCCAGCAACTAAGCACCACGCAGCTGCTCACTCACTTCCCCCCCACCCAGTGGGATAGGGGAGAAAATCGGGAAAAGAAGTAAATCTTGTGGGTTGAGATATGAACGGTTTAATAAGACAGAAAAGAAGAAACTAATAATGATAATGACAACATTAATAAAAGGATTGGAGTATACAAGTGATGCACAATGCGATTGCTTACCACCCGCTGATCGATGCCCAGTTAGTCCCTGAGCAGTGATCCCCCCCGCCCCCACTCCCCCCAGTTTATATACGTCACATGGTATGGAATACCCCGTTGGCCACTTTGGGTCATCTGCCCTGGCTGTGTCCCCTCCCAACTTCTTGTGCCCCTCCAGCCTTCTGGCTGGCTGGGCATCAGAAGCTGAAAAATCCTTGACACTTTAGACTAAACATGACTTGGCAACAACTGGAAGGATCAGTGTGTTATCAACATCCTTCTCATACCTAGCTCAAAACCACAGCACTATACCAGCTACTAGGAAGACAATTAACTCTGTTCCAGCTGAAACCAGGACACTGGGTGATGGTAACTGAGCCTCAGTGGATTACACTGGGCAATGTTCTTCCTTTGAATGCAGGTCCAGACACTGCTGCTCTGCAATGCTGTGGGAAAGCGGAGAAAATTTGGTGATAACTTATTGCGAAATAAAGCATGGAAAACCACCAGAAGTCAGTGATAGATGAACATATAGAAAATATTTGAACTGGTTTGTGAAGAAGTTTTTTAATGACCCTGAAGCTCTGCCTTCATCAGTACTGTCAACAGCAGATCAGTTGTGCACTTGGTAGCTGTGGAGATGAAGCTGGGAAGTGTCCACCACCGCACGTAGGTTTGAGGGAGCAGAGTGCTGTACACACCTACGTTAGACACTCCTGACTGCAGAGCCATTCATAGCATTTTCAGTGCAAACTAAAAATGTGTGTGGGTGAAATAAACATAGACTGTAAACCAAAAGCATTACGCATCTCCTGAGTGCTGTGCCAGGAGCTCTGGGAGGGATGCAGTCCACAGGCCTTGCGGCTCTTGCAAACAGTGCTTGTACAGCCACACTTGCAGTGAGAGAGTGCTGAGGAAGATGTGGGCTCACCCTGCTCAGCTTTGGAGGGTTAAATAGGAGACTTCGTCTTTCCAGTACTAAGAGAATAGTTAGTGTGTAATGGCAGTGGGAGAGAGAGCATCAACGGAAAGGTTTTAAACTAAGCTGAGATTTCAGCTGTATAGCTCAGGTATGCTAACATTGTTTTTCCTGGTTTTATACAGATCAGTTAAGTGGGCTTATTTTTTTTCAAATATTATTTTAATTAGAAAGCACCAAGCTGTACAGTGGGGAGAAGGTTTTCATAATAGTCTTAGGGTGTTAGGTATCTGTTATGAAGACAATAATAATTACATTTTGGTAATGGGGAAAACTCATAAATTGTGAATCCGTAATTTTACTGTATATTCCAGAATAGGCCAAGTGAAATAAGGTACCAAAGATAGTGGTCTGAATAGCTTCTCCCAACTCTGCTGATCTTGATCCTACACAGAGCTAGAGTGTAGTACGATAATCTAGAACAGACTGCACAGAGCAGGGAGGGGGTGAGCACAGTCCTGCATTTAGTAAGAGTCTGGCTGTGTGGTCACCATGTTATGTTTGCTGTGGAACAGAAGTTTCTTATAGCATGGGGGAGTGCAGTGCTAAATATTTCATTAGGTGAGATCATATGTCACCTAAATGTTCATCAAAGACGTTCATTTTATGCCTACACACTTGCATGCTAACTTACGAGTGAGTTGGTGGGTGAGCATAAACTGGTAAACTTGGAGGTTTTTCTAGCAGCCTGTATAAGAATTGAAATGATCGCTTTTAGTCATTTACAGTTTCTGCTTAAGCAGGACCTCATGAATAGCCTAGCACATTCAGTGCCACAGTGATGCCAGAAGCATGTCATGAATTTCTTCACTGCCTTGATGTATCTGCAGTCATTGTAATGGGTTATGTCAGTAGCAGTGTCTTATTCCCAAAAGTGCTATTAGCATGATGCTGGCCTGTGTTATGATGGAGCCCTTGAAATGAGATTGGAAGGCAGACAGAATCCATTCATTCTAGATTATTATACAATGAAATAGTTACCACGTAGGTGCTGTTAGCTGTATTTTTTTTCTTCTGGAGAAGCAAGTATGTACTTGCAGATGCCTTTCGAAGTTTGAATATTGGCTTACAGCTGTAATGTGGCCGTATTTTAATAGTCTGGTAGAAATGTGCTCAAGTACTTGACAGCTTGCTACATTATTGCAGTGAACTGGGCTCCTGACAGACCTTTCCTGGATTTGAAATCTTACAGCAAGTGAAAGTTCAGGAAGAAAAATAGAAAATGTATTTTGTAAGCATCACAAAAAGCATAGAACACATGGATTTCCTTTTTGAAATGATAGATTGGGAAACAGAATGCTTGTCTAAAACTTCAATAGGATGGTACCTGCCCAGAGGCATAACTGATGTGATTACCTGCAAATGGGATAAGCAAGGAAAACAAAATACCCAACCACCAAACCGTGGTGCAGGCTGAAAGTGTAAAGTTGATTGAAATCTTCTGTTTCAGTTAGCAATCATAAATCCTCATTTTTGTCCTGGTTATGCATTTTCATTTTAATGGAGTTTATAGAATTGCATATTACTAAATCAGATTTCTTTTAAGAGTAGTGTGAGAACAGCGGGCAAAAAAATTCAGAAAACTGGTGATTAAGGATGTCTTAAATTTGGGGTGAGCAAAAAGTAAGTATTTAAAGTGGGCAAGTTTCACAGTGTCTTTGCTGAAATCTAGAAATGCTTTGATGGTGTCCATTTGGGAGCCAGAAGAGTCATTTGAAAACCTTGGCTATGAGTTCTTGTATTCTGTGATGTGTTTAAAGCAGGAACACCTGTCAGGAAGGAGTCAGTCTCAAGCTGAATTTTATTTTGTTGTTTCACAAAAAAGGTTTCGATTTGTTTAATGGGACCTGAGGTTTTTGCCATTTATTTAACAGGATTTCATGGTACACTCAGGATTTGAGTAAATCAGATTGACAGAAGCCTTCTTTGTATTCATTTTTTAAAAGGCTGCTTTTCCCATTCTAATTTCTACAGTATTTGTGTAAATAAGTGTCTTGTGAAGATACCAATCTCACTCTTACAGTTTAATTGTACAGCATCATTAAAACAGCCGAAACCAATAGTCAGGGCTGTGACAACTTCAAGGATTGTTTTAAGAACATTTTTAATTACAATGAAAATATGTTTAAATTAGAACAGTTACAGAAGCTGTATCCTTCAATATGTAAAAGTTTTATTCAATCTGTGAAATTAATCTAGCAATCACGCAGATTCCAATATCGTTAGCAAATCAGTTCCATAGGATGATGAAATGTCTCCCCGTGACCTATTCAGATTTGTGTTGAAATATTTATACCTGTTTGAAACAAGTTTGTTACTGTAGGGCAGACGGAACATGTTATACAAGTGAAGTCATCTGTATTTCTCATACCCACGGTGTAACACGAATTGATAGCTTTGATACCAGCCTTCGTATGTATTGATGTGTATTTGTTTTGGCAGGGGTGTTGTCTTAGATACCGTCCTTCCTCCCCTCCCATGGTGTCCCCCGTTGGCTTTCGTACCCAGCTCCCTGCTCAGCATAACCGCAGTAGTACAGCACAGCTGTCAGGGCACCGCGGGGCTGGAACAGGCACCTGGGAGTAGGAGGCAAGGGATGCTTGAGCTGGCCCTTGTGCTGCGAGAAACGAACATCAAACAATGTCTGTATTTCATCTGAAATCAAGTACTTAGATCTGTAGAAGGATTTTGCATAAGTGCAAACTAAGGATTACTATTTATCATTGTTGCCTTTTTCATCTTCATGTTATTCTAAAATAATCAGAACAGCCTTTGAAGTTAGGGAAGGTGCTGTTTTTCCCATTGTGTAACTGGCTAACATAAAGCAACATACCTAAGATCAGGCTATAATGTATTGGAGCCAGAAACAGAACCCAAGTTTCTCTTTGCTTTATATTTCAGGTAAGGGGAAATTTTTCTTTCCTTTAGGAAAAAAATGTGCATTCATACATATCTAACATACGCACTCGTGTGTCCTCATACAAGATGCAGTTATCTGAAGAAGGTCACTCCAGCTGATGCCTTGGAAACAGAAGCTGCGTGTCAGTGGAGACTTGATCTTGCTGGCATCCTCCTGAGGTTAAAGCTTTTCTCTTCACTGGGCTGTTCTCGCTGTTTCAGCTTCTGCCCTGCTGAGCGCTGGCCATGCCTCTGCCTCCCCCTGACTGCTCTGTTGGGCCTGTCAGACTTCCACAGCCTTTTCTGTCCTTAATTTCCTTCTGCTTAAGGATGTTCCGAAATAGCGGCATCTCACATCTGTGAAGTATCTTGGCGAAGGAGCTTCTTCCTGCCCAGAAGCCAGCTGACTCTCCATTTAAGCAAGGATAGGGGCAGAGGAAAATAGCCCTTGCTAAGGCCTCCCAGCTGGGGAGGAGAGGCAGCCTTCAGCAGGAACCAGGAGAGGTTCTGCTGCTCTGCTGGCCTCCTCTGCTCGCTGGCATGGACACAGGGGATTGCAGCAGAGGGAGAGCAGTGTCTTCCGTGATGGCGCCGTGCTGAATGGGAGCTGGACGAGGAATTGGGAGTGAGAGAGAGAGGCTGAGAGATGCTGATGCTGACTGAATGAGAGCGCCTAAGGTCTCGAGGAAAAGAAGGGAAGATGTGCTTCACTGTGTTCCTCAGGGACCCTGGAGCGAGATAGGAGGGAGATTTTTGGCTGGCCCCAACTTCTCCGTTTCTGCTTCATCACTTAATTCCTACTAACAATAATTTCATCTGGGAAATAGCTGGTAAGACCAACCAGTGCAATGTTAGAGGGTGGAGAAATGTCATGATTGTTCATATCTTAAAGTTACAAAAGACTTTTAAAATATTTTTGAAGTCCTAAAAAGAGAATCTGGTAAAAGTTAGAAATTATATGGCCATGTAGAGAAGATGACTGGGAAAAACAGGAGAGTATGAGGGAGGATTAATGGGAAAATGGGACATGTACTTTCATGTTAGACTTTGTCCTTCTAAACCATGATAGGAAGAGCTGGAACAGATGCATACCTTTTGGAATACCACGCATGTTATTTGAATTGGCTTTAGCCAGACAAACACAATCTTTAGCAACCATGAATGTTTCTACAATGTCAGACAGATTTAATTCACAGCTCTCTAGCACATGCCTTCAAATTTAAAATTACAAAACCTTTTACAAAACCTTTTACATGCAAGAATGTGCGCTATACTGAGTTATACTGAAAGTATAGAAAAATGTTCTTGAATTAAAGGAGGAAGAGCTAAGTTTTAGTACTAAAATATTTTCTATACCTGTGGATTACAGTTGAGGATTACAGTGTTAAGCTGATGTAGGGCATTAGGTCTGAAGTACTAGGACATAAACCAGCAGCGTAATGACAGGTTTTGTCAGAAGTCATTCTCACTTTATCTGTTTGTATTGATCTTGGGTTTTTACTTGAACAGGTTAGGTGCCTAAAATGGTGCTGTAATTCAGATTTCGTTGCATGTTTAGGGAAGTGATTTTGGAATAAACACCCCATGCAATCATAGTTCATTTTTCATTGCCTGTTGCTAAGGTTGACAGGAAAAAAATATTCCTGAACCTCAGTCAGGGCCGTGCAGGTGTATTGACAGGACATTAGTCCTCCGTGTACCTGCCTGCCCAGGAGTGCAGGAGCGGGCAGCGCAGAGCTGGCAGCAGGCGGAACCGGCATCACGCCTCTGCGCCGTGGCCGTAAACGGAGACACCCAGTGCTCCTCCAGGGTGCACCCAGCAAGTGCCTGCTTGGACAGGCCCGGCTGCCCCATGCTGCTTGGGTTTAGCTTAGCCTTCCCACTGCGGAAATTGCTGGCAAGGGGGTGACGTGGGTTTGTGGGAGCGAGGGGAGCACAACTGAAGGTAGAGAGCATTCCTGGACTTCGGAGCTCTCCAAGACTCAAAAAATGCAGGCACGTGGGCTTAGAACTGCCTTTTCTAAAAGATTCGGTGGTTTGAGGGGGTTGTTTGTTTGCTCACCCATATAAAAATAGGCATTTTAATGTTTTGATGTCGCTTTTTGGGCTCTGTTTTTAGTGCCTGGGAACATTACAACCATGAAATACTTAAGCTATTGAGCCTGTTGGTTTTAAAATAATTTCAAAGAGCTTTAAAGAGGCTTTCTGAAGTACTCATTTTTTTCTGTTGCAGCATGTGCATTTTTTCATCCAGTGTTTTTACAGAAGCTGAAAGAGTGCTGTTATGTTCAAGCCGGTGTTACCGTTTGGTTTGATAAGGAGGAAGTCCCTTTGGTCCAAGATCAATATAAAGGGATAATGTAAATGTTTTTTGCAGCCTTTTTATTAAAAAACATTTTTCTGACTATATAGAAGATGTCCCCAGTATGTGGTTAGGTGCCCAAATTAGCTTTCCATTAAGCTTGAAGGCAAGGTTGAGGTGTACTCAAATGCAGTTTTTCTACAGAAGCAAGGTATTTTTTTCTCTCTGTAGTAACCGAGTATTTATTGGTATATAGGGAACTTCAGAAAGATAATCTAAATTTGGGGTTGTTTTTTAATTGTTACTCACTTTACATACATTGTGATTATAAGAGTCTGTTCAGTAGTGTTAGAAATTACACTGAAGATGCCCGAACTCACAGAAGAAAAGGCAGAAAGAGAAGTTGTGCTGGGTTTTTATCAACTCAGAAATTACTTCTGTACAAACGTGACAAGCTGCTAATTCACCTCTCTGTATGTAGTCATCGAAGAAAGAGCCATTAGGTATTGCATAACCCACTTCCTTGCCAAAGAAATTACCACACATGCTTAATTTTTAAGTTTCATGTATCAGCGCAGCCTTCAGTTTTCAAAACATAGAGAAAAGGCGAATCTAATACCCACAGCCTAGCTCCAGATCAGGTGCTTGGTGGCAGCTGGTACCCCAGAGGAGGATGGAGGCACCAGAAGGGATTCCACCCGTCGGACTGCCTGGCTGCAGGGGCAGAGAGGGAGCCCTCCTCTTTGAGACAAAGCCCAGAAAGCTCAAATCCAAACTGTGTTTTCTGACAGCAGATTTTTAAAGAGATCTGCCCACTGAAACTCTGCCATCATGAATGATGACTTTTAGCTGTAGCAGGATGCCTCTGGAGCATGTTACGGAAAATCAATTTTACAGCCCAAGCTGTATGATGTTTTGAGGCGTTCTCTGAGGAGGCAGACAGGATGCATCGCAATGCATCGCTGCCAGGTTGTGATGTTACTGCAAGTCTCATGAGAATCTGGTGCTTTCTTACAGCCCAGGTTCCATACAGTGATGTGATTATGTAAAAAATGAATTAAAATTTTGGCTTTCCTGATGTGGAGAAAAACATGAAGAGATGTGTTATAAAGGACACTTCATGACAATAAGTATCTAAGTTTTTATATAAAAAGTTAAAATCAGTCAAATATGATGGTGCCAAGTGCAAAGTGGAAACATGAGTGACTGTATAAACCTTTTCTTCAAATAATGGAATGATTGGAACTAAGTGCAAATTTTCTGCTTCATCTAAGTCAATAAGACTAGAAACCAGGGATTTGCTCTTAAGTCCAGGGAAAACATCCGTTTTCAGTTGTGAAGGAAAATTGCTTTAAGGTTACTGGATGGCAGGATTATTTTGTTAAAGAATGTTGTACCATCTCCCACAAAAAAAATACAGTTCCTATTGTGCTTTTCATTTGTGTGAGCACTGAGTGCTCAGTCCTCTTCCACGAAAGTTTTCTTGCTAACTTCATTGTGCCTTCAGGTCCCTCCAAAAATTGTTCCTTACCTTAACTTTTGGTTTAACTATTCAAGGTGGTCACATTGATAGGTATCAGATACTTGTATTTTATATTATTACAAAATTTGGATGTGGATTTTAATTTTACTAGTAATTTGTCAAGCACTTAGGGAAGGATGCAGCCTCACTTCAAATGTCCGGGCTTATAAATCAGGATTAGGATAATAGTAGTTTTAGAACATGCACCTATAAAAGCTTAGGTGAACAGGAAAAGTTGTTTAGGAAATGGTATTTTTTTTTCCTTTCACCATTCTCAGCTATACATAGGTTTAATGGAAAACAGGCAATAGCTCCTGCTGGACTTCATTGTAAAGTTCTGTAGAATATAAGGTATTCTGACACTGTAGTTCTAGCTTAACTGAAAAAGTGATTTTGAATGCATTTAGTTAAATTGGTGTAGAAGGCTGTGTGATTGGCTTTCTTGTCATTTGCTCTAGCGTGGTGAAGACCGAACTCTTGCTGCGGCACAGTGGGTCAGGAATGAGGTAGCGGTCAGTTGCTTGGAAAGAAATGTTGATTACTGTCCAGGAAAGAGGAGAAAAAAGACCTGATGAGGTGTTTTGGTTTCGTTGGAATGCACTGCTAGAATGCAGTAAGGGATCAGGGCTTATTTTACACTCTGCAGAAGATTCCTAGGATGTTTGATATAAGCTATGTGTAGACGGAACAGATAAACAGATCTGTGGACTCTTGGAAAAGATTGCTAATTGTATGTTTTTTCAAAGGACCAAGATCTTACTGCTATCATGAAAGTTGTGCAGGGCCACTATGAAAAGAAATGCGACTCTAAAAGCAAGTAGAATTAATCATACTTGAAAAGTCTCTTTGCCAATCTGCAGAGCATATTTGCAGTCATCTGCAGCTGAGGGCCATATTGCCCCCACACTTCAGCCTTCCGTTGCGCGCTGCGTTGGTGACTGAACCGTAAGGTTTCCCTCGTGCTGCTTCTGATCTCATCCTCAGTAGCATTAAGAGTCCTTGATAGAAGAGCAACTTCTGCAACAGATTGGTAATGAACATATTGAATCTATCACATCAAAGAAATAGTTGTAGGATGGCGTGAAGACTCTGCTTCTTTTTAAAGTGATCTGCATGGGCAGATCTTTGAGTCCCTGTGTAGTTTTACTGACTTTGATCAGAGTCCATACAGCTGCAGTTGTTTTGAAGAATCAGATGTTACTGTTGTGCTGTGAAGCTTAAAGGATGGTGTTTTCCTTACGTGGTGGAGACTAACATTGCTACTTACTTGGTGATAAGGCAATTTAAATAAATATTAATATTTTGGTACCTATCAGCTGTAAGACCACTTGGCTTCTGATACAGTGCTACCAGAAATTCTGTGGGAACTTAGGTAGTTATTTTTAAAACTGATTCTCATTATATAGAATAATTGTATGTTTCTCTAAAATGTTTTTATACAATGCTTATCTAAACTTAAATACACATATGTTTTCTAGAATTATTTACTACTGTGTGACGAATACACAGCTGTGAGTCATTTACATGAAGAATAGACAGATTTCTAAAAGTGGAATGAAAAGCTTTAATAGCAATATAGAGAGCTGGTGGAAATTTATGTGCAAATGTCCTTTATTATATGATCACCCTCATATAAATATATAGCACTGAAACAACGTTTCAAAGCCTAAGGTTTCATATTCAAACATTTAAATATTAGAAGGAAACAACGTCATTGCTTGCACACTTTTAAGGCCATCTCCATACGTGTGTTGTGATACAGCCTTTAATTATACAATCAAATTTTTCCCCATGGGATTCCTAGTTTTTCAACATGGCTAACACTGACGCACTTTTCTCATGGCTGTCTTAAGACGTCTCTTCATAACAGTGATCTCTACAGTGTCCCAAGGAGCTCTTTGGCCATTGTGGTGTAGTACCTTCGGTATAGTGGTGGAGAGGAGTTTCCAGGACAGCTTTCAGCTGCTATAAGGAGGAGACTATCCTTCCTTCCTTGTCCTCATTTCCCATTCCATTCACTTCATACTTTGTAATTGTAGTAATAGTATCAGGGGCAACGATCTGCTGAACGGTGAAGTAGGAAATGTGAAGACTCTGCAGGGGTTCCTCACAGTTTGTCACCCGGGCTGGAGTATTTTACCTTCACAGCACAGACTTGGGTGCTTGAAGTGACACAGTAACGTTGGTAGTGGTGGGTTAGTTGATGCTTTATCTGCAGTGGCCACAGAGGGAAGATGTATCAGAGTGGGGGAAACTAAGGGGATAGCTGTCTGCAGGTTTCACAGTATTTGCTGATGGGAGAGGAAGATACAGGAATTGCGCTATCCTCTTTTTGGTTCCCCGGGAAGAGACTCTTTTGCTATTGCCCGTTGTGTAGTTTTGTCCCAGTTTTCTCCGATTTCTCAAAGTGTTCCTTGGTAATAGGATAAATGCTAATTTCGAAGTATGGAAACATGAAGCGTATAAAAGAGGCTTTCCTTTTTGAAAGTGAAATTACAGAGAAATTAAAGAAGCTTTTTCAAGCATAGGCACAGATTGGAATACTTTTGCATTAATTACTATTACAAGCTTATTTTTATAGTGGAAAAGTTAATTTGAAGGAAAAATATTATTCCTTCTGATGCCATTAGCACTGTCAGCATTCTTTGTTCTGTGTCGTTCCTGGGGAGGGTTAGGAAGGCAGCAGTAGGCAAGCTCCATATGTGGCAGTATGGAAGCTTAATTTTAAAAAATTAATTTACCAAAGATATTGTCTAAGTGTTTGGAAACTATTATGGCAGTGGTGCCTGAGAGGAGAGAGAGAAATCCCTAATGTGGTAGTAGCGCCTGCAGGGAGTATCCGAAGTGCAGGGCTGGGTTCAGCCAGATGACTCACTTCTAACTGAGTACTAGAACACAGTTTGCTCTGAAATACATTCTCAATTATTCGTGTGTACCTTTGACAAAATTCTCTCCATACACAGGAGCTGTTGTACTCGGGGTTTTGGAACCTGAAAACAAGCTCTTTATTGATGGTGAGGTCAGGACGCTTCTGGGAATGGTGGCTTGTTGGTTACCAGCTGCTCCCCAGCCAGAAGGAGGTCATCTCTGTTTTAATGAGTCGTGCTTTGTTTCTTACTTGAACAAAACCAAACCAAAAAACCCACAACACAACTGTTACAGTATTTGCTGTAATATTTCTTTGTGATGGGTTTAGTGGACTTTAGAAAAATGTTGACTGGTATCGGAATTACTGGCAGTAATGTTTCAAGATAGAAGTGTGTATGTGCTGGGTGCTTTCTCAATGGCATCCTCACACTGCTGCTTGAAGAGTTGGTAGCCCTGTGAGCAGAGCTCTCCCTTTTCCCATCCAAGTGGGATAAGAAGTTGGCTCTTCAGGTGTTTTGGGCCTTACAACAGTTTCTGTTGGTTTTAATTTTTTGTTCTGGCAGATTTTGTTTTAGATCAGGGAGCCTAAGTGGAAGTTGGAGATAAAAACCTCACACACAAATAGCAGTGAAACAAGCAACTACACTAACCTCTGCTTTCAGTTACAGAAACATAAACTTGAAGAAGCTTTGCCGGTATCTTCCTTGTACAAGTGTAGGTAGAATTTGGCTCAGCAGTCAACTCCTTAATCAGTGGATTTTCTAGAGTCTGCAGCTAATTCTGCTCAGTATATGCTGTTGCTTGGTTTTTTTTATGCTATACGTTGGCTTGGGAATAGTACTGAGATACCAGTGTTCCCAGTCTGAAATTAGAAGCCACTGTTGGACAGTTGGTTTTTCGTTTGGTTTGTATTTATCACTAAAGAAATACCCAAATATTGGTAATGATCCCAAAAACTCAAATGAGATTGTTGAATAGTAGTTATGCATGTTTAAAGTCAGTTCATACTATGACATGATGAAAAAATACTGAAGCTGTAGGGCAGGAGTGCTGTCATTGTAAATAAACTTTAAAAGCAGAGTGCACTGATTTGGGGATGGGATTGTTAACAGTTTCAGACCAACAAAGTCTTACTTCAGAAAATTTTGTTTATGTTCTGTGATGCATCTTGAGCTACTGATAGGAAGTGTAATATCAAATAAACTTTCATAATTAATTTCTTTAAGATTAAGGAGTTGTAGTTGTTTCAGACAGGACTGTAAGTTCATGGAAGAAAACATGAACAGAAATTTGTATACATATGTATTTTACATTCTTATTTAAAAAGTGCCTTGCTTAAAGATCAGTAATTACTTTCATTGACCCACAATGATGTGCCTTTTGGTGAGTTAGTTAAAATGCATCTCCAAATAATACTGAGAGAAATATGGCTTGTGTGTGTATATATATGTATATATAAAATACGTATTCTTTTACTTAAAAGTAGATAAAAGAGGAAATGTGAACCTCTGCAATGCCTTGAGAGATCCTATCTGGTTTTGGCTTTGCTGGCATTTCTCATCTAGGCATTTAAAGTGAAGTCAGCAGGTGGTGTAAAAGGCTAAAGATGAAATATATTCAAAGAAAGAGATGGATTGAAAATATTGATTAGTTAATAAGAGTCTTGTTAAGCTTTGGAAGGTTTTAAAACTGGGTCAGTAAGTGACATACCCTTTTTGTTCTATTTAAGAAAGATTGATAATCTGACAACATCAAAAGTTATTAGTTGTACAAAGCAAATAGAAGACAGATTAAAACAATACTTTTTGTGGTTTTTTTGCGGCCATCTGGGTCTTTTGTCATTGTGTTTGTTTTGTGCTTTTCTTTTTATGTAGTTTTACAAGTAAAAGACAGTGAAATTGTCCTTGCTAGCAAATGACTGGCCGTCATATGCAGCATTTTACTCACTCATATTGTTTTCAGCTGCACATTCCCACTCCATGGAGATGTTCAGTTACCCTTATTAAGAAATTTGTGTTTATCCTTAAATTTATAAATGTTGCTCAACAACCTGACAATAGTAACTCACACTATAGGACTGACTTGGCTATTGGAATGTTGACAACATAATTTAAAAATGTTTATAAGAATTAACTATTGGTTTAAGATAAGCCAATCTAAGGTCTGTTAAGAAACAACTCTGCTTAAAAAAAATTAAAACACTCTTGTTGAAGGTCAGGGAAGTTCTTTGAGGTTACCTGGTGGCTGCACAGCTACCCACTAAAGAGAGAAAGCCCCCAGAGGGAATGGTCCATCAAGGAACGAGAAAGCAGTGATCCTTTTTCCCTGCATGTTTTCCTACTGCTGGTCGGCACAAAATGTTGTTACTTGGAGATTTTCTAGTAGCTTTCCAGCCTGCATAATGCCACCATTCACAAGCTTCTAACGGGAGAAAGAGCAAGTGTGCCAGTGCAGCCAGAGCTGTGCAATAACCCCCGTTGCTCAGGATGCCCTTGCCGTGGGACACGCTAGGAGTGGAGGAACAGCAAAATCCTGTTCCAGGGTAGAGGAGGGCCCTCATAATGGAGGCATGTTTTTAACCCTTTGAGTATAAGAAGAACTAAAGTAGAGCAATCAAACTTAGGCATTAGATAGCATTTGGCAAACAGTGGTGGAAACGATTACTCTATGTTTAGCGATGGGAAGGTTGTAAATGGCTGCTCCCTAGTTGTGTGGTCAAAGAAAATACAGCTGAGATTAGAGCAAAAAGCTCAGCCTCTCAAAACCTGCGTTTTCTTAGTACCTGCTAGGCACTATCTTGAACTGATGCAAATCCACCACATTTAATAGATATTTTAAAAGATAAGCCAATAAAATGTAAATTCCATTCACAAAAACATGAAAGTCAAAATTAGCTTTCCCTGCCAGCAATTATTCAGCTTCTTACACTTGTGTAATATTTCATATAGCTTTGTATGATGTAAGTTTCCTTTATGATGTTGTATTTTTGAATATATATGTATGTATGTATATGTTTTGAATTTGAAATACATATTTGTATATGTAGTGATGGTATTTCTTTTGATGGAACAAATTTAAATTTGATGGTGTCATGATTATCACAAGCTCCCTCTTATTTGAAGGGCTTATCAGATACAAGCTGCATGTTATTTTTGGTGGGTGATTTTTCACATACTTCTATCACAGCTGAAACTCTCACTGGTATTTTGTTCTACCAGCTTTTTATTATTTCCTCTTACTATTATGGTTATGTAGAAATGGAAGCTGTTGTCTTTTAAATTTGCTTTCTTTTCTTACCTGGTTCTCTTGCATCAATCCACACTGAGAATTGGAATAAGTGAATCATGTTTAATTTATTTTAAATGCAGTTCAAGCAAAGTGAATTTGTCAGTTTATTCAGCTAGTGTAGACTGGGATAAATTGTATTCCAGTCTCACCTAAAAATTTACCGAATGTTTAATCCTTGTGTGCATTTTGTGTTTTGTGGTTTTAGCATAGTTAGGTCTCATTACAGTCTTTTAAGGAGTACTTTTAGCAATATATAAGACAAGTTTAAACATAGTTCCCAAACTTGGCTTTGAAGCCAAAGTAAATGAGGTCTTGTAGTGCCACATTCCAGTGATTCTGACATCAGAGGAATATCTGCAGTAATAAATTTTAATATAGAAGTGGCTGAATTTTTATATGCCTGTAAGAAGCAAGACTGGGGTCTGACATGGAGAAGCATTAGGTTAGCCATTCAAGACACTTAACAAATTTTTTCATGAAACCTTTCTCCCCCCTCTGGAAGAAAAAAAAAAGAAAAGCAAGGTACTGACTTTTTGACAAAAATCAAATGTTATTTTTAAAAAGGCTCAATAAAACTAGTTATTTAATTTTGTTTAGTGTTTTATTGTTGTTTCAGATTTCCTGATACTCTGCTGCAGTTTGTGGAGATATCTCTTTTTGTGAATTAAGGAGTGAGAGTTATGCTAAAAACTATCTGAGCCCTGACAAACAAATCAATACTCCAAAGTATTTTGAAATATTTCCACAAATGGACTTGTATCCAATGTACGTTGTAGATATTTGAATACAAAACATTCAGTATTCATCACACTTGCAGCATTATTAGCAAACTTTTTTGAGATTTCCATTCTGGGAAAAATAATGAAAAAAAAAAAATTGTAAAAGGTTACAAACCTGGTTCCTACCAGGAAGCTGGATTAAGGCAGAGATAGCAGAGCAGGACTGCGTCAACTTGGCCTTGTATGGCTGGGCTGAACTTTGCCAGCTAGAAAGAAGACTGACTTTCTGCTGTTGGTGCCTCTCTCTGTGGTGGCAAGGTTGGACTGGGGAAAGCTGCCAATAAATGTGCACTCAGCTGTGTTTCTGCCAATCAGCTCTTTTGCCATCCCTAGGTTTTCAGAGGAAAAAGAGTTTTAGTGCAGTGTCTTACAATCCAGAGTACATTTTTTTTTTTTCTTCGTTGTAATAACAGTTACATGTTTTACAGTGCTGATTCTTCCAAATTTACAATTAAAGAGTCTTCATCTTGTTTTCTTTCAGATTCTTCTCATTCTTTTCATCGAGATGAGACTATAGTTATTGCCCTTGCATCTGTGTCTGTACTGGCTGTTTTGATTGCTGCTCTGTTCTTTGGATACAGGATGCTTGCAGGTAGGGTTTGACGATACTATTTTTTTTTTAGTTGTTCTTTTGACTCTTTCTCAAAGTTATACTTACGTCTTCTGTTCTTCCCAGTCCCTATTATATGTTTGTACATAGTGCTCCCTTTTCTCCTCTCTGACACTTCATGGTGATATCCCTTTCATAACAGTCCAGAGAGATTTATGTTTTCTCCAAGCTGGCATTTTGGGACCCACTTTTCTTCAACAGATCCTCTGTTCAACACAGCTTAAGTGAGGTTGTGAACATGCTTTATAGTTATTGCCAGTGACATTCAATTATCAAAATAGTTGTGTAGCAGATAGCCTTAAGTTTGTAGCTATCGGCACCTTCGCTGCTGATTTTAGTGACTCTGAGAAGATTTTACAGGATTCCTTTTTACTTGTTATGTCCTTGCCCACAATACGTATTTCTGCCAAGTCCCAGGTAAGTTGGGTTTTTTTCGCTTGTAGCATGGCAAATAAAGGAAACTCTCTGATTCCCTCCCCACCCCCTTCCACAGGAGACCGTAAACAAGGTTTACACAGTATGAATATGATGGAGGCAGCAGCATCAGAGCCCTCATTGGATCTGGATAATCTGAAGTTGTTGGAGGTAAATGTTCAACTCTGTTACTTAATAATCATTTTTATTCAACACTTGCAGTTATATCACCTCCCAGGTATAGTTACAGAAATAAATATATCAGTGCTCTGGTAATGTTTTCTTCTAAATCACAGTTTAAAGAAGAAATGAAAAGAAAAAATTTTTAGAAAAGGTTACCGCAGTTACATTTTGCCTGGGTTTGTTAGTAATGTTGTTGGTATCAGCTAGAACATGTTCTACCTTGAGAAGAAAATACTAAACACTGGGAGGTATGGGGGGAAATTGGAATGTGCTGCATTTCAGCATTGCATCAAAAGATCCATCTTTTTGCTTGACACTGATCACTTTAAGTACATTGTCCTACCTTAGTCATTTGAAATGCTTTAGTAACACTATTGGAATATAGAATTTACTGCAGATAGAGCAGTATGTTTCAGTAGTGGTGCATTTATGTATACTCATTCTTCACAGTGGGGTACTCTCTATCTCCATGGCAACTAGAGGCCAACCAGAACTTTCTACTCAGCTTGGTGTTAGATGTGTCATCAGAAAACTGCAAAATGTTATGTTTTCAGTTGGTATGCTTGATAGAACTTAGGGAATTTTTAAAAGCTTTTAGCCAGAAATAAATCAGTAGAATCACTGAGAGACTTTCAGAGAGGGGTACTTTTCTTCTTTTTGCCCATTAGAATTCACACCTAGATATGCAGACTGCAGACATGCAGTGTGGTCTGGGCTAATGGTGACAGCAAAGAAGCTTGGGAGCCTTCTGCCAACAAAAAAGTACTTGAGGCAGAGTTTACAAGAGTATAAGGATGCGTATTGTAGAAGTGTGCAAGCCCCAGATGAAATTACTCATACTGATAAGCAGCCTTGGAAAAAGCAGCGACTTCGTCGGTAGAGAGATCTGCTATGGGGTCTTCTGTTCTCTTTCTTAAATCCTAAGGAGCTGACTCCTCACTCCCAGTCATAGGGTGTTGCAGAACAAATTGTCTTAACCTGTGCTTGCCTTTTGACATCTCTGTGGGTAGAATACGTTCCGGGTTTGTACCTTGAAGTGACTCGCTGCTGTTTTGCAATCCACTGACATGGAAGGACTGAGAAACAGCAAGTCTGTCTGTTAAAGGATACTTTATTGTTGAAAACTTCCCTGTTAGAGAATTTTATCATCTTTAGAAGCATTATTTTTGTAATCCCTTCTGCTTGCCATTCCTCCTCCAAGTGTAAGTGTTTAAAAAGTAAAAATGTTCTGGTCCATGAAATCCTTACCATTTCATGTCTAGGTCTTCCTGAAAATTATTTGAGTTAAATAGATACTTAAATTCTTATGTAGTTAGAATTTTTTGAGCTTTAGAAACTAGCACTCTTCCTGAAGGTGGTCCTATGTTTTGGTTTAGAGTGGAGGTCGCATCTTTCTTCAGTTGCCATGGAGATGGGAAAGGCTGGTCTGTGAAGAATGTCTCACATAGTGGGGGCTAGAATAAAGATTCACGGGTAGTAAGGAATTAATTATTCCTTTCTGTTAAAACCTGTTTAACTCTTTTGGTATCTATTTTGCACTAGAAATGCATATGTTGTTATTGCTAACCTAAAAGGTACAGCTTGTAAAGCTATCCTAAACCTAGAATGTTCAGCTTAATGTCTGTGATCTCTGGAGTTAATTAAAATTGATCACATAAAAGCTATAAATGTTTAGTAGTAAAAAGTTTAGTAAGAGAATTTGCAGCACAAACCACATGGATTTTATTGATTCTATATATAAAACTGCTGAATAGATTATTTATGATTTATTTACTGGCTATTCAGACCATAGATCAATTTAGTAAGATCTAAGTTGGCCTATGCTGAGGTTTCCAGCTCCGAAATAGCTTTTATGACAGCATTCTAATTCTAGTTTTCAATAAAAAATATGCGCTATATTCACTATTTTTTATAGCGTAAGTCAGTATAAAAGCAGGTTTACAATCTCTGTAGAGAGAAAAATTGGATTTTGTCTTCATTTATTGTTTAGTGAACTATTTACATTTTTTCACAGTTGATTGGCCGGGGACGATATGGAGCAGTGTATAAAGGCTCCCTAGATGAGCGTCCAGTTGCTGTGAAAGTATTTTCTTTTGCTAATCGTCAGAAC
>VYZV01026511.1:3423-30184 GCA_013401275.1 Pandion haliaetus | reverse complement strand
CCCCCAGGTCCTTTTCCACTGGGCAGCTTTCTAGCCACTCTTCCCCAAGCCTGTAGCGTTGCATGGGATTGTTGTGACCAATGTGCAGGACCCGGCACTTGGCCTTGTTGAACCTCATACAACTGGCCTCGGCCCAACAATCCAGCCTGTCCAGATCCCTCTGTAGAGCCTTCCTACCCTCGAGCAGATCAACCCTCCCACCCAACTTGGTGTCATCCGCAAACTTACCGAGGGTGCACTTGATCCCCTCATCCAGATCATTGATGAAGATATTAAACAGAACCGGCCCCAGTACTGAGCTCTTATGACCCGCTGCCAACCAGATTTAACTCCATTCACCACCACTCTTTGGGCTTAGCCACCCAGCCAGTTCTTCTTTACCCAGCAAACAGTACACCCGTCCAAGTCATGAGCAGCCAGTTTCTCCAGCAGAATGCTGTGGGCAACAGTGTTAAAGGCTTTACTGAAGTCTAGGTAGACGACATCCACGGCCTTTCCCTCATCCACTAAGCGGGTCAGAGGCTACAGCTTCTGGCAATCATTTCATTATAACTACATTAGAAATTTTATATGGCTTCATTTGATCTGCAATTTTTATTTTCAAGACTATAAACATAGTAATGTTGTTTGTTGTTTTGAATTAGTCTAGCTATGGCTTAGAGCCTTGCTTGTTGCTGCAGGCCAACAAGTTACGGCAAGTCAGCTGAACTCTGGTAAGACTCTGTGTGCTTGCTTTCATCTGCAGCAAAGGTGAGGTAATGCGAATCCCTTTAGCTTAGGGGGGGTTGTTTGCCCTTTATTACAAGCAAAGTGAAATGCAGTTACTGGGTTCCACCTGATACATGGTAACTTTTTTAAGCTAAAATACCTTGATTGCAAGTATGAAAATGACATATCTGTTTCTTACTTAAAAAGATACTTATAGTTATTCCCTCAATGAAATTAGGCCCTTCAATCTTGAAAGACTTTGCTAGTTGATAAGTATGTAGCTAGTGCACAGATAATGGGGAGCCTAAGGCCTCATCTATGCTGGTACTTGTAAATATGTATGAAACCATTTTCAGAGAGGAGCTTAGCCTCCAGTATTAACACTGCTGTAAAACGTGTTGTAACTGAGTTGAGAGCTTCATAGAGAGGTTCTTTTATTACAAAGTTTTGACCAGCCAGTCTTGGGGGGATGGGGAAGAGAAGAAAAAATCCATGTCCAAACTATGTAGGAAATCAAGCAGCGACTGTTGTTAACTGTAGCCATGTTGGCAAATGCACTGTTGGAAGAACCAAGCTTGACAGCTGTTTTTGAAAACAGTTATAACTAAAACAGTTCAAGGTTTGTTTTGTTTTGCAGACTACTGTTTTAAATGTTAATTATGCTCTAACAAGCTGATAGACTCCAGCATTATTAGACACTGAGCTAGTAATGATCCCCATATTTAAACTGCCTAACACATTCATTGTGTTGTCACTAATTTTTCTGCAGAAATTCAAAACAATAATAATGATGATGATGATGATAAGTCCAGCACTAAGGATGGGTCTACACCATTGCTTTAAGGGAAAAGAAGAATAAATAAACAATCTGTAGTTCTGTCATGGGTATCAAACAACCTACTCCACCCTATGCCAGTCTAGTATAACATCTGAATGAGCACTCTAGGGGAGACACTGTAGAAAACTAAGCTTAGAATAACCTCACCCTGGACCCAGGTCCTAATCTCCTGTATCTAATGCATGGGATAAAAGACTTTTGTCCATTATTTAAAGCTATACTGACATGTTGGGTTGTAACACTTTCATGCAAATTCATCTATTAGAGAAATGTATTTGTCCCTTTCATTTGAGAAAAACAAATGAAAAGCAATGTTTTATTTTTTAGGTCACATAATTTAAGGCACTCAAAAGATGTGGAATCGTAAAAAAATACATGATTACCTATGTAGTTCCAGTCTGCTTCTTGAACATATGTTACGATACAGACCTTGATTAGCAGTATTGTTTTTTCACAGTAGAAATCAACAATCTGAGCAGATAATGTGTCAAAAATAATTCAAGGGCTATAAACTGAGTTGAGACGTTAGCAGCATTCTTGTCTCATTTACCATAGCCAAAGCAGGGCCCAAGCTTGACTTCAAAGGTCGGGACTGAAGAATATTAGTAGAATAATAGAATAATGCAGATTTCCTGTCCCTTCTATCTTTTTTTAAGAGTGCTAGAACTTCTAAATAGTGCATTTTAGTATAGATCTCTTTGAACCTGAAATTAATAGAAAACATATTACTGTGGTAAATGTGAACCTCTAGAACTTCAGTTTTGTTAATTATCTATACAGTCATCCCTGTACTCCTTTCGCAATCCTTTAAACGTCAAAAGGAAAGGATCTGCTAGAAGAGAGACAATATTAAATTAAACACTGGTTAGATTTACTGCTGGTGAAAACTGTAGGGGAGAGCCTTACAAAGGGGCAGCACAGGAGATTAGGGTGTCCACTGACTGAGATATGTCTAAATTGTGACTAAATGCGGTCCTAAAAGAGGAATGAAGGCTTTTTATTCTGGGAGAGAAAATGGATTCGGTACACTACCCTGTCATCGTCCCTGAGGGTGCTTTGAGACTCATGTCCCTCAGCTAAGAGGGGTGTGGTTGCTTAGCCCCTCTTCAATCTACTGTGGAAAGGGAGATAAAAGGTTTGCTTGTGTGGGAGCTCATCCCCACCTGTGCTGGTGTAGCTGCATCACTAAGCAGCAGTGACTTGCCAGATGCAAGCGATGCCAGGAGCCTGCTCTGTGGGTGAGGAGCTCTTGGCTAGCATACAGAGCAAGTCCTGGCTTTCGCTGCCAGAAGCGAACAAGGCAGTTCTGGCACAGAGGCAGTCAGCAGGACCCACTGAATGCCTTAGTGCCCAGCTGGGACTATGCACAGTCATTGGTGCTGGAGAGGTTAAAGGTGGGCTGTAGATGTGAGATGTTCTGGCAAACCAATCCTATCCGTGGGCCATAGATTGGCAGCAGGGGCCAATAAACGTCTGCCTGGTTTTTGTACTCCGGATGCAGTGGAAGCAGAAGTGTTCAGTGCTCATAATTTCAGTTGTCTCCTCTCCAGGCCTCCGACCATATGGCAGCATGTTTTGGAGGTCTTGGGCTCTAATCCTGACTGCACCATTCATCCCGCTGTGTGATCCCAGGAAGTGTGTCTGTTTCTGTTTCTCCATCTGCAAAACAAGGGCAGCAATAATCTCCTCCCATAGCGCAGCCAAATTCACTGATATTTACGAGGCATTTGGATGTTACAGTAGTGAACAGAGGAAGAAAAGCATCATGAATGAGCAAGGCCGTGTTATTTGCATACAGTGCAGGGAAGCAAGACGGGCACCATTAGCTGAATTGTGAGGATAACAAGGACAGCATTCCCAGAGTATCATCAGTCCTTAGTACACAGCTTTCATAAAGCAGGGAGAGTGAGCTGAGCATGCATACATCAGAGGGGGCTAGCTGAAGGTTGTATGGACGTTGGTGAATGTAGTTCTTCCTAAATAATTGTCTTCCCAGTTGGTGAGTGTGTGAGGTATGATAATACTCTTCCTGCCTATTGCTGTTACTGGGGCAAACTAGCTTTGAATGAAATTGTGTATCTTCTGTGTCTCTTTCTCACCAGCCTGTGACCATTTTCATGCATACAGAATGCTGTCATAGAGCAGTAAATTTTAGACGCACAAATATAAAGGGAAAATAATTTAAGATAAAGGGGTTTTGTTTGTCTCCTCGCAGGCTGTGAGGTCACTTAAAGAAACAATTGAAGACTGTTGGGATCAAGATGCTGAAGCTCGACTAACAGCGCAGTGTGCTGAGGAGAGGATGGCAGAACTCATGATGATTTGGGAGAGAAACAAATCAGTTAGTCCAACGGTCAACCCTATGTCAACTGCCATGCAAAATGAGCGGTAAGAAGAGAAAACATTTGGTTTTAGTCAGCAGCAAATGCCCAATGCAATGCTTGGCTCGCCCCAGGAAGGAAGCTAGATCACGCTGCTAGCTTAACATTTCTGCACCCGTGAAACGGGTGTGTGTTATGTGAGCTAGTCTACATATGGGTATTGTACGACATGATCCTGATTGCTTGTGTTCTTAAGATCTCCTAAGTGTCCCCAGTATTCAGGCACCTTTTATGTAAACAACTGTACTTCAGACAGAGGGGCCTTTTAAACTGAGCTTAGGCAAGCTGTCTTAACAGGCTTGCAAAGATAGGAAGTGACTATGAATTGTCTCTAAGGACTCTTGCTAAATGATGCATAAAACTTCTGTCCGAAGTGTTCTCTTGAAAACTGAATTTGCAGGCAATATGACTTCAGGAAATCACGGAGTCTCAAACCTGTAGCTTTTCAGTTAAAGAACCACAGGGCCATCGTTTGTCATCGTTATTCTGACTCACGGAGAGAAGTGCTGCACATTCTCTGCTTGCATATGATCCAGGGGGAGTGAGAATTTGCGGAACTGACATTAGTGCTTAGTAGTATACACTAGAGATCTGGATTTGAGAGAAGAGTAACGTTGCTGTATATGGCAGTGTTTATTGTCATGAAAAAAATTATGTTCAAATCGTAGAATACCTAAATTGTTAAAATAATACATTTTTCATGGTTTAGGACCTTGTGACTTTTTCCCAGCATCACTTTCTCCATCTTGTGTGTTGCGTTCTTGTTGCCCTCCTTCAGCATCACTTCTCTGCAACTAGAGCGGTACCTTAGCAGTGACCTGGACAAACAGCATATTGGACAAATAGAAGAAAATTACTGTTATCTAACATCCATGACAAAATCGCTGTCTTAGTAAAGTAAATTTTCTGCTACCCAGGATTTTTCAAGGATGTTACTGAAAGATTTCAGTTTGTACTGTATCTGTCCTTAGTTTATGCATGAAAAGAAACAGAAAGACATTCAGCTCTCTTAAATGACAGGCTTTGTAATACGAGGTGATTTTTACATACATGATCTTAATACCACTTATTTTTTCTTAAAGGAATCTGTCGCATCATAGGCGTGTATCAAAGATAAGGCCATATCCAGATTACTCTTCCTCTTCCTACATTGAAGATTCAATCCACCATACTGACAGCATAGTGAAGAACATTTCTTCTGAACATTCAATGTCCACTACACCATTGACTTCAGGGGAAAAGAATAGAAACTCCATTAACTATGAGCGGCAACAAGCGCAAGCTCGCATCCCTAGTCCGGAGACAAGTGTCACCAGTTTGTCCACCAATACTACCACCACCAATACAACTGGCCTCACTCCTAGCACTGGCATGACCACCATATCCGAAATGCCTTATTCGGATGAAACAAACTTACATATTACAAATGTCATGCAGCCAGGTGGGCCCACCCCTGTTTGTCTGCAGCTAACAGAGGAGGACTTAGAGACAAATAAATTGGATCCAAAAGAAGTGGATAAGAACCTCAAAGAAAGCTCTGATGAGAATCTGATGGAACATTCGCTTAAGCAGTTTAGCGGGCCAGATCCACTCAGCAGCACTAGTTCCAGCTTGCTTTATCCGCTGATAAAACTTGCAGTAGAGGTGACAGGACAACAGGACTTCACACAGGCTGGCAATGGTCAAGCATGTTTGATTCCGGATGTCCCATCTGCTCAGGTCTATCCTCTACCCAAGCAACAGAACCTTCCGAAGAGGCCTACTAGCCTCCCCCTAAACACCAAAAATTCGACAAAGGAGCCACGGTTAAAATTTGGTGGCAAGCACAAATCAAATTTGAAGCAAGTGGAAACAGGTGTTGCCAAGATGAACACTATCAATGCTGCAGAACCTCATGTTGTGACAGTTACCATGAACGGAGTGGCTGGGAGAAGCCACAGCATAAACTCTCATGCTGGCACAACCCAATACACCAATGGCACAGTGCCGTCTGGCCAGACAACCAGTTCGGTAGCGCAGAGGGCCCAGGAAATGCTTCAGAACCAGTTCAGTGGAGAGGATAGTCGGCTGAATATTAATTCAAGCCCTGATGAGCATGAACCCTTGTTGAGGCGGGAGCAGCAGGTTGGCCATGATGAAGGTGTTCTGGACCGCCTAGTAGACAGGAGAGAGCGACCACTGGATAACGGCCGAACAAATGCAAATAACAACAACAGTAATCCGTGTCCAGGGCAAGACACAGCTACAGTCAGTATCCAGAATGTAGTGAGAAATCCTGGGCAGACCCAGACTAGAAGAGCACAGAGGCCTAATTCGCTGGATCTATCAGCCACAAATAGTTTGGATAGCAGTAGTATGCAGTGTAAGTGCCTGCAGGACTTGGAACAGTTTCCCTGATGCTTTTTTACTTAATAACTACGTATATCTGCTTGAATAGAAAATACTTCTGTCCCTCCTGTCTCTCCCCAAAGCATGCTTACTAAATCCCATATAAATTTAATTTCTATCAGCGCAATTTCAGTCTTCTTGATAAAGTCCTGTCTCCATCAACTCCAGCACGTTAGGTCACTATCTTCCTTCCACACACATGGAATAAATCTGTCCCTTTATAACCTGTCTACTCTGACTCTAGGAGGGGAGTAATTTCTAACTTTCATTATTCCTTGCAAGGCACCTACCTTGGCAGCTGCAAAGCATATTGAAAAAGCTTCCTGTTTCTTCCTTCAGGGGCACATTATACCCTCTTTTCCTTATTTTTCCTCATTTTCTTAAGGGTAGCTGGCTCTAACATGCATTGATTAAAATAATTTATTATAACTACTTATATGCTTCGTTACTTTTAAAGCAACTGATTTTACTGTATTAGCCCAGCCTAGACGGAGGGTCAGGCATTCTCTATTTTGCTATCTGAGCTCCAACAATTACAGCAATCCTTTGTCAGTTTACCGTGTACATATTAAAAATTAATTGAAGTAGTTAGAGAAGGAATCAATTTTAATAGACTCCTTCTCAGAACAACTGCCTTAAAAGTTTTACGGCCAAAGATCTAAGAGGTTACAATGGGGCTTTCCTTTTTACAGTAGGAATGTAATCCTGTAGTTACAGTTAAATCGGATACATCCTCGGAGTTTGACTTTGGGCCTGCTGGAGCTGTTGAAAAGGCCACCCAGTGTGCATTTTTAAGAGAATGTATTTCCAGAATGCACTGCTGTCTTTGAAAGGTGCTTGCAAACCTCTGACTGTGTTTAGACAGATGCTGTGATACTTGTGAAGTAGTCTGTTTGGGAAGAAAAGGTTTAGAAACAACCCAGAAGAGATCTTTCAAGAAATTTAGATGAATATTCAGCAGTGGAATGTTTAAGCCTTCCTCTTAAGTAGGAAACCTTAATTTTTGTCTTAACACGTTGACTTGAGTTGAAATCTTACTGAGGTGAAGAAAACAGGTTATTGCAGTAACTCTCTTCAGTTGAAGGTTAAGTTAAAAGAAAGGGTTTGAAGGTTATAGAAGGTGAAAATTTTTTTAACAATCAGATTGCTGCTGCTGAAATTTTATCCTTGCTAAAGTTGGGTTTGCCCGTTTTGCAACCCAACATCCCAAATCCTGACTTAGGATCTTAACAGAGAATGGACCATTTTGTCTTCAGGTGAAATGCTTTGCCAGGTGAAATAGGATTCGGGGACCTATGATTTAATTCTGCTATTAAAAGTTTAGCCTTTGCTGTCCTGTAGTAGCGACATTTTTTTGTACCTCCCATTACAGGTAATATAAGATACTATGATTGCAAAAGCCCCTCAAATGTCAAATGCTGATTCTGCTGTTTGCCAATGTGCATTCAAGGTAACACAAATTACTTCACTGAAGTAATTTCTGACAGAGAACAGAATCTGACCCTTTGTTTTAGTGGCAGCTACTGTAGTTGATGTACCTGTCATGCCTCTGCCACATAGTTGCTTTTGTGCGATAAGATTTTGTTCTTTTGTTCTGTTTTGCATGAGTAACAACCCTGGACTCCGGTCTAATCTTACCTTCCTCATAATACTGTTTTCTACTTTGTTTTTGTTTTTTTGTTTGTGGTTTTTTTGTTTGTTTGTTTTGTCGTCGTTGTTCTTCTTCAGTAGGTGACTCCTCACAGGACGGCAAATCGGGCTCAGGAGAAAAGATCAAGAAACGTGTGAAAACTCCGTACTCACTTAAGCGGTGGCGTCCTTCAACGTGGGTCATCTCCACGGAGCCACTGCACTGTGAGGTCAACAATAATGGCAGTGACCGGGCAGTCCACTCCAAATCCAGCACTGCTGTTTACCTTGCAGAAGGAGGCACTGCCACCACAATGGTATCTAAGGACGCAGGAGTGAACTGCCTGTGAAATACTTTAAAAGCCGACAAATGACCTTTTTTTTCATTATCTGAAACAAACATGCAGAAGACATTTTAAAAAACTGCTTTCTCCTCCTGTCAGCAACCCCTACCAAGGACTCGCTTTAAATAGATTTCAGCTATGCACAAAATTTTTAGCTTATGCTTCCATATTTTTTTATTTTGTTTTATTTTTTGAACGTTTTTGCACTTTTATTTAGTATCGCTAAAGTTAAGTCTGTCCGTTTTGACCACGGAATATATATATGTGTATCAAAAATGTGGTCTCAAAATATTTTTTTAAAAAAAGTAACAAAAAAAAGTATCACTGATAATCAGTTTGGACCAGTTTCTTAAGGTCACTAAGATCATAAGCAGACTATAAGACAGGTTTGACTGCAGTGGTGTCTTGTAATCATGTTTTGATTTCTGTGCACAAGCTAGTCTGTATATTTCTATGTTACCAAGTATATTCTCTTTTGAACCCCCTATTTTTCTTGTGTCATGTTGAAATGTGCAATAGTCAATAGTTCACAGTATGCTTTATTGAAAAGTGTGTTTCTAAAACTGCCACATGTTCCCCTTTTTGTATTTGTTAATTTTTCCCTGACAGTTGAGCAGTCAGCCGGTCATGACAGTGAACTTTGCACACCATAGCCAGCTTGGAGCAGCTGCTCTGAGGTGACAATGCATGAATTTTCCCCAACTTGAAAGGACTTTTAAAAAGGAACAACAACAACAAAAAGTCTGAGCTCAGTACCTTTCCTTTGATCCTTCCAAATCAAAATATGTTTCCTTTATAGTAGTAGATGCCAGCCTGTGAAGTTCTGAGTAGCAAAACATTGAACAAATGTAAGGAAACAATGTCAGCCATTTTTTTCCATTTTATTTTGTGTGCAGTTTCACCCCCTGTATTTATTAAAACCTTATTTAGATCACTAATGTCATACATCGAAAAATACATTTTTTTTCCAAAATCTTAGTAACTGTCATACTTAAAAGGTCTAGTGAAGATAGGTTGCGAACGTATTTTGTTTACAGAGAGGAAAAACCATGAATCTTATTTGGCACAAAACAGTTTTGTGATGAGTCACAAATGTTTCCTGATTTACCTCTTTACAGACAGTCTGGGGTAAAATCAGCCTGATGACTTACGCAAGTAGGTGCATCCTAATTGACTGTTCTTGCTGAGTTGAGTTGAAACTCGTCCTTCCTTCAGAGTTTTTAGAGCCCCTCATTCATCTTGTTAAAATTTATTGCATGCTTTTAAAATTCATCGTTATGAGTGTTTTGCAGGGGAGGGTTTGTTTGGGTCCTGACCCCCCACCCCCCACCCCACCCCCGCTCCGCTTAGACCCTTCTTTCAGTTTGTATGCACGTTGATTTTAGGTGTCAGTGAACATGAATGTAATACCTATTGAGATAAATTGGGTTTTCATCATCTCAAGTAAACTTTACCTTTTTTTAGAATTATTGTTTTTACTGTCTACTGAAAGAAAACAGATTTCCATATTGGTCAGGACCTCCTTCCGCCTAAGAAATACCCTTCCAGCTGAGAAATATCCTTTCTGATTGAAAACACTTCAGTAAAAACTACTTAGATAAACAAAGATATAACACATGTCAGTCTTGGGTACTGAGTAAAGTTTTATCACTTTATTTGAAAACTGGTGATGTTCAAAGAAAGAAAAGTCTCTTCAGTCAGCCTGCCAAACTCCTGTGGCAGGATACTGGCAGCAAACGATTGCCTCCCCCAGCTTGTCTCCTTTCAGCTGACTGAAACAGATGCTCTGTGCTTTCAAGCTCATTTGTTTCCTTGCTGTTATAGTATTTTTCCCCCCCCAAGGTAAACTTTGCCAACCCTGTTCTTCTGTATTTGGTGGTACAACTAGCATAATATATGCCTTGCTCCATCGGATTCTTGCTGTTTCCCAAACTCCCTTGATTGCTATGATTTTTTCTGGTAATGCTTCTTAATGTTTCTTAGATTCTCCTAGATATCTCCAAGAGATAACTCTACAAATCCAGACTTTGATTAAGTGTAGTTGTAGAAATACAAGCCATGAGATGCATTTTGGCCTCCCTGTGTTCTTTAAGCACCAGTTCAAGAAGTACCTTTCGTCTCTGAGGCGTCATTCTGTTACCCGCCTGTATAAACACACAGTTACATCTTCTCTTTTCAAAAATACAGCCTTTCTCTGGTTTTACTTCCAATGCACTCTCTGGCTTCCCATCTGCTGCAATCTTGCATCCCAGATGTTGAAAACCTGCCAGTTGCTCAGCTGGGTTTCAAGACCTGAATCGGAATTTTTGGCATTCTGTTCATAATGCTGGCTGTGGTTTTCTTCTCTTTTGGCCTTCTTTGAGTCTCCGTTTGAAGTACGGCATGTTGTTTTGTGATGATCGCTGTATCATGCATGCTGAAGATTCTTCACTCCTTTCCCAGTGACTTTTTGCTTTGCCTTGCATGTATCATCCATCGGCATTTCAGAATGTGGGCTGAAAAAGCGTATTTAGGACACTTGCCTAACTTGAAACGCTCTGGAGAGAGAAAAGGTATTTGCTCTGACTACTGCTTCTTTCTGCTAAGACAGATTTGCACCAGCCTTCTAGCCTTTCTTTTCAGGCCATTCCTTTGTAAGAAACGCAACTTTTTTATGCTCAATGCAATCAAAATCATTTTAATACCAGATGAAAATGTGCTGCAGTTTTAGTTAAACATTCTTAAAGCAAACATAATAGTTTCTTTTCCTTTATCTATTTCTATGACTTGCTGGAAGGCCTTTGGGATGAACTATAATTAGTAGAAAGTACTGGCTTTGTAATCTACCACGGATAAATATAATTTGTAACATGATAGAATTATGTCCTTTATCACAAAATACCCTATAGATTAAATAGAGAAAAACTATTTTTAAAGGTCAGTCCAAACAAACTCTTAAGTAGGTACCAAAATACTGTAATTCTGCACAGCTAGATGAGATCAGATTAGCAGTTTGGGTTTAATGCATAATTTAGTAATGCCCTTTTTTTGCTCATAGCACATAACCCAGTCCCCACAGAATACTGTCTCTGTAAATTAAATGATACTGAATTGTATCTCATACCATGGGGAATCCTCCTTAACCAAACAAAATACATGTAAGAGAGAGAATTCTACAGCTCAGACACCTGGATAGTTGATAAATGTACTATAAGCAGGGGAAACAAATGTGTTTTATTTCTTTATGGTTTTTTTGGTGTTTGTTTTTTTTTTTTTTTAAGACAAAAGGATGAAAGTTGATAATTTTCTATCAGTTTCTCATGTATATTACAGACAAGATAAATATAGCAAAATGAAAATAGAATGTTAGTGTAAATACCTATGAATTGTGCCACTGTCAAATAGGCAACAGTAGAATATTTGCTATGGTAACTTATAATGTATAATTCAAGTAAAATGTTAGAGCAAACATTTGTGATGTTTGTATATATAAGCCAAAATCCAAAATCTTACTGGTTTTAGAAAATTATGTGCTAGTAGAAGCCAGAAGAGTTGCTTAGGTTATTGCATTGTCTCTTTTTCTGTTTCCTGTAATAGAGATACTCGCCAACATAACATGGTTTTTAGAATGTGAATTCTAACCATTTGAACAGACATGCCTCATAGTCAGATTGATTTTCTTCTAAAACTGATATTTACAAGTCAGATTATCTGCAACACTTGCCCTGAATTTGCTTATAATGCTCTATAGCTTCATGTGCTAAACAACAAGTATTAAAAATGCCTTTCTTGAAACTCCAAGGTGCACTTAAATTGCACAGCTAAAGGTAAAGGAATTCCTAATCTAAAAGAAAACCAATTGATATTGTCATCATTAGAATATTCTCAGAAACAAAGAACACTTCTGTTTGTGTTTTGCTTTCTTACTGCCCTTTATTTGTGTCTTGTTTCCATATAGAAAATTACCTAATTTTCAAAGGCAGCACAGTTTCATTTTTTCAGTGCACTGGGGCCAAAAACCAATGCATGGATGCTGGCAGGTTTCAGGAAACACACAATAAACCCCCCACCACCACCTTATAAATATGTTTAGAAAGTACATATCTTCCCACCTGTGAACTTTCTCTAAAAGAAATCTTTAATCCTACCTGCCTCAGAAAGGAGAATAAGGAAGTTCTGTATTTGTATGGAATAGATTATTGGGCCAAATTTAATAATAATGATTTGTTACTTAAAAAATATATGTGTATACATTGTATATACCATAGTTTCAGTGATCAGTGTGTTTTGCTCCAACAATACTCCTTTTTTAAATAGTAAAAAAAATACTCCACTAACATAACATTACTAAGTCCATGTTAAGATTATCATTTTCTTTCATGAAAAATATTCAAAAGATCATAGGCATTCTGCCATTGAAATGTTACTATGGAAAGTTCCAGGCTAATTAGGGAGAATTTTAAGATTCACATATTTATTCAATACAGGAGATATTAATTATGCTGGAATTTTTACTTGTATAAAAATGATGGCAGTTCCCATTGCCGAAACAGGCCGTTTTTAAGTCATAAAAATAATAATTGCTGCGCACAGTAGCATATCCGTGACCTGATGTCTAATTAGAAAATTGGAGCAGCTTATCAAAGAAAAAAAAAAAAAAGGATTGATTAGTCTATGAAAGTTGGATTATAGACTGGACAACTTAGTCTTTTGCATAAATTTGGATTATTTTAATTTTTTTTGTCTGGTCTCCCACTACCCATTTTAACGGGTAAATACATTAACCTCCTCTTTTTAATGTACTTAATATTTTTTGTTTGACTTCAAGCCTTTCTTCAGTGAAAAAGCTATACATAACTGCAGTGAAGCTAAATACATTTTTTTTTTAATGTAAACTCTGTATGTATTTAGATGCGTATGTATGTTGTGCGCAAGTTCCAGGATTAAATTCTGTGAGTTACAGCATCAGATGGTAGCACTGGTAGCCAGTATAATGTTCTTTTTCATATGCCATTTTTAAATTGTCTTTAGTGCATCCCAGTAAAATTGGGATCAGACTGTGACATATAGTCCAGTACTGCAAGATCTCCCATCACAGACTTGTCGCTGATTGCTTAGCTGGAATGGATTTATGTGAGGGAGAGAGAGAGGAAGCTGGGAATGCAGATGACAAAATTTATCTGAAGCTGTGTGATTTAAGGTACTTCTCTTAAAAGATCAAAAAATAACCAAAATACTGAAGACAGGATAATTTTTACAAGGCTTTTTTACGCAGTAGCTCTAGTTATGTATGTGGTTGCCATTTAAACATAGTATTCTAGTCCATTAAATCCAATTACATTTTAGGCTTCTATATTGTCATATAAAACTGTAGCTATAGAAGTACATCCCTTTTTTGATCCCACCCCCGCGCCGCCCCAGTAGGTTCAGTTTTGATGTGAAATAGTAACAAATAGGATTCCTCATTTTGAGGTTTCTTCTGTACCGACTAAAATTGGTAGCAGAACTTTCACTTCTGCAGATAACAGATTTAGGCGCTCCTGCGAATCGGAGCGGGAGGTATGTTTGGCAGAAGCGTATCTGAGGAACTCGACATCTAACCAGCTACTGCTTGAGCCGAATGCTGTTGAAATCAAAGAGGAGTCTGCCATTGATTATGAGCAAAGGAGAGTTGGGTTCTGCTGTCAGTGGTTTTAAAAATCTGGATTTTTTTTGGGGGGGGGGGAGGATTAGCCCTGGGAAGGCTAAGGCAGAATGTGGGAGCACGTGGGCGAGCCCCGGCTACTGATGTCTTGAGGGTTGTTAGCCGATGCCTCGGTTCGGGCTGTCAGGCTAGGTCAGCACCAGTGCAGCGGCGGTTATTGTCGGGAAGCGGAACTGCACCAGTGGCAGCGGGAGTGGAAGGTTTCGAGATAAATCCCCATTTACACCAAAGCCCTTTAACGTTGATCCGGGCTTCATGCAGGTCTGATTTAGTGGCTGCTGTGGTGCGTTACTAATACGAATTACCTTTTATGGCCATTTCTATTTATTTCCACTGTGGTTTAATACATGTATGTGCATAATAAGCAGGAACTAGTCAGAGTTACGTTAATTTATAGTGTAATTGTCAAGCCTATTGATCAGCAATTGTGTAAATTTGCAAGTCATTGAGTTAACTTCAGTGCATACGTCATGCTTCAACAGACACGGTAACTGTCACAGTAAGGAGGGATTTCGTCAAAGCTCTTGCAGGCTTCTGCAGATATATTACAGGAGCATACATCCATCAGGGGCATAGCGTCTTGCCTGGTAACTATTTTAAAGCAGAAATAATTAGCCTTTATAACTTCCTAGTTTCAAGGTCTGACAAAAGTCAATTTTTGTAGCCCATTCACTTGTTTTTAAGACGGAGCAAAAATGTACGGGGTTTATTTCTAGAGCACTTGATTCACTTTTTTTGTGCTTCAGAACTGTATCGTGAAGTATCATACTTCAGTCTCGTTTATTCAAAAGGGAGGAAAATAGTTAATGTTTCTGTAGTTTGTAAAAAGTCACAAGAACAAAGAAACAGGCAAGTCCCAAGTTACAGCTGACTTTCATTTGTCACTTTTGAATTTCCTGATTTGTGACTCTTCTCTCTCTTTCACACTGTTGAAATGTATTTAAGAAGGTTTGTATGTAATGTTTCTTGTCTGCTTTTTGTCTCTAGAGGAAAGTGTGCTCTATTCACATTTATATAAGCTGGAATAATATTTTTACAATCGCTGTTGATTATTTTCCCCCTGAATGCAGTATAAGAGGAAAATGAACATGGCAAAGACTGATTTCTAGGGTTTGGTCTTCTGTAGAAGCTGAAATAAGGAGATGTGAAACTGCCATTTTCCTTACAAAAGACTCTAAAGAGAGCATTACTTTCTGAGCGAGCTTTTCTGGGGAGGAGGGGGAGAAACCCTAGAATATGGAGTCTCATCAGAACCCTTTTGTTAACGGGTATTTTTGTTTTTTCTCTCAAATGACTGAGGAAATATCATGTATGAATTTATAAATAATTGCTTTCAGTTATTTCTTTTGTATAAGCTGCCCAGTACCCTTGCTATGCTGTATAAGTTGTGTTTCATGGAACAGTGTGAGTATGAAATAAAAAGCTAATTTTTGGTTTCTAATCATCTGTGGATGCCACTATGAAAGCTGACATTGTTAAAGCCACTACAGAGTTTTCTATGAATACTTGTAAGAATTGCTTTGTTATATATAAACCTAAATAAAGAGATTGTATTGATACAGAGACATTGGATAAGAACATTTAAAAGGCTATTCTTTAGGTCTAAAAGAAAAGGCTTGCTGTAAAATGGTGCATTATTCCATTTATTAAAGATCATATTAATGACAAAAAGCGCAGTCTTTTGTGGGTTTTTCATGTGTTATTGGCCATGAGTAGTAAGACGTGCTCCCAGGAGTGAGAGGAAAACCCCTGTTGCAGCTGTGGTTTTTTGGTTAAAGGATAAAGAAATGCTTCATTACCGAGGGCTGAACAGGACTTTCAGACACCTTCGGCATGTGACGGATTGCGCGCTGCACCGTTACCAGATAATACTGTGAAATAATTAGGGCTTGCTGTTGCTACATTAATGCAGTGCCTCTGCTTGCTTCTTTTGCCCATTCGCACTGGTCAGCCAGTTAAGATGCTTGTATTGGCAACTAAATACAGTTTTGTCGGTGTTTCAAAGCAGTAGGCCTTACGTGGCCTCTTGTCACACCTTGTCTGTCTGTTAAGTGTTTAAATGCAGAAAAATGAAAGAAAAAAGAAAACAGGAGAAAGAAGCATTAAACTAAATGCTTTTCTCCTTTGCTTTTGGTTGGGCTGCATTTGGGTAGAGCGCAGGATTGATGGCAACCAGCCATGCAGGAGGAACATAGCAAGCAACAACCTTCGCAGGTGGGACAAGAATTAAAAGAGCAACCCCCTGTCCTTCCCGCACAAACTACTGCACTCTTTCCTCTCCCCATGAGGAGAAAATGTCATGGCATTCTTACAAGCAAGAGCTTTCCCAGCCCAGAGCTGCTGTCCTGTCCAACAGAACTAGAAGAGATGGATTAAGTCGGTAGAAGGACCCTGCAAATTTCCCCCGCTGACTGGCCCGGCCCAGGAGTTTGCCTGGTATGCCTCCTGCAGGTAAGGTGCTGGGAAGAGACGGGTCTTGTCTCCACTGCAGTCTCCTTTGGTTTGCTTCCCGGTGTTTTTCAACTCCTGATGCAAGAACTTCATTTTGGAGGAGTTGTCTGGGATTTTTTTACTTTTGCAGTGAAGAGCTCTTCTGCTAGTTTCCCTTCTTGCAGTCCTGCTTGTGGGGAACTTCAAGCTGAGCCATTAACTGGAATCGCCACCATACAAGTGGTAGATACACTGTACCCATACACAGGTGACGCTCTTCATTTGACCTCGGCTTTCTCATCTCTTGCCTGACTATTGGTAAGCGTGAGGGAGTTCGTGTTCCATGGCCTGGTTGCCACTACAGTGGGATGCTGAGGCTTTAGGACATGGATGCTTGTCCATGTGGAGAACACAGGGGGAAGTGAATGCAAAATAGTCCTGAGCATCACCCCCACTAATCCACCTTCCCTTCCTGACCAGAAGGAAAATACTGTATCTTCCCTTTAAACAAGAAACAAGCCCCATCTTTCTTTCCCTTTCTAGCCATGCAAATGCTAGCTGAGCTGTGAGGCAGCCGTTCTGCCTATGCACGTGGAGGGAACTCGGCTCTCCTCTCCTCTGTTCTCTTTCTGGAGCGCTAACTGAGCCGTGCTGCCCGGGGCTGCGCTACCCCCGCACTGCAAGCTCACTTGGGCAATGGTAACCACAGCTTTGAGGCAAAGTCGTGCACGAAGTGCAAATAAACTCAACTCAATGCCGTGTCACCCGAGTGGCGAACTCCTCTTTTCTTCGGTTCCACTCCCAGTGTTCCTGGGTTTGCCTTGGCCTTGGGAAGGGGTTCCACATTAGCACCAACTCTGTAGCACGAGCATCCCAGACCCTTACGGTGCCGCAACACACATCTTGCACCTTTAAGCAACAAGCACTGTACTGTGGGACCTCACTGGTTCCAGCACTTTGTTACCGTTTGGTGGGACCCATCCTGCACTTCAGTTGCTTAGTTGTTTGTATCTCTCTTCCTTACTTAATTCTTGTTAATTTATTTTTCTCCATCCACAGTGATGATTTTTGCAAGCAAATAAGAAAGTGGTGCAAGTCTTACATCTCTGTAGCCAAAGAACTACCTCCGAAATGCAAAGAAAGAAGGGAGGCAGAGTGAGTAGCTTCATTTCTTGCTGTCATAAATAAGGAAGAAGCAACAAACGGAGGCGAGTAGTACCTGGTTGAGCACCTGTCTGTATTGCGAATCACCTCGGCCCCACAAATGAACCTAGAAACTCCTGGCTACAGGGAGGACCATTACAAGTCTTGCTTCCCCTGCAAGCAGGACCCAGACTCTGTTCCAGGCTGGATCTGCAGCCGCCTTGGGGGTTTCTGCCTCAGCAAAAGGAGACTAGGACAGTTAGTGACAAGGAAAAGGTCCCTTCCTGAAAGAGAGCACTGTGCTTATGGGTAGTGGCTTGCTGTTGGCTCAAGATGGCTGACCAACACCAGCTCACAGAAAAGAGGCTGGCTGGCCAGGTCTTGTTACCTATGTGTGGGGCTTTAAGGACAGGCCTACAAAGCAATTTGTGTCCAGAGGCTTCCCACGAGGTTGTAGCCTGGGAGACTCAGTGGGGGCTAGGGACGCTAGGAGCACCAGCAATCATGTGAAGCTCTTGTTTCCCTGGGGCACAACAGGCCTGCTCCCTGCTGCCATGCCCTGCGTGGCAGCTCTGCCTTGGGAGTGGGGGAGAGAAGGTGGTGGGAGCGTTACAGCAGTCCGGGGAGGGATGCTGACCTGATCAACATGGAAATAACACGGGTTCCTGCACCCCTGTTCCACCTTCACTACTGCCTTGGATGGAGGGCTGGGAGTGGGGGGCAGCCAGGACAAAAGAAGTAGATGGTCCGTTCCCCCACCCCAGCAATTATCCCTCCTTGCCGACAGCAAGAGCAGCCAAGTCCTGCCCTACCCCGGCAGGTGTGGCTGAGTCTTATCCTCAGGGCATCTGAGAAGCCGTGACTCAGCTCTGCAATAACGAAGTGTTGCTGGTGAATTTTACCAATACATTTTTTTATTGGGTGCGTGAGCTACTCGGGCTTAAGAAATAGTCTCCTCGTAGATTTCCCTGCATGACCTCGTATACTCACCTTGGCCAGCTCTCTCCTGCAGAAATAACAACCACTTTTATTGGGCTTTTGCTTCGCTAATGGGAAATGAAAGTAAAACAACAATAATTATATTCCCCTTTGTTCCAGAGCAGTGATGCAGCTGCAGAACGTACTTTGTGGAACACAGCCACGTCAGTCTTCCATTTGTTTCCATTCAGGGTTTTTTTCCCCATTTACTTCTTGCTAATTCTGATGTTATGGAAATTCTCCACGTGCAGGAGATTATAGACATCTGCTCACTGCCAGGACCCAAAGCACGTTCTATGGGATAAGAAGGTTAATTTTCCACAGGCAGGAAAATTCAACTGTACCAAAACATTTGTATCTGCATAAATTCAGCTTTTCATGTTAGCCTGAAAGGTTGTCATTCTCCATCCAATGAGGAGTTGAAATGTTTTGATTCCTAGAATTTAAATGGCACACTCGGGTCTTCTGCTTGTATGTCAGGGGATCTTCTTCTTTCAGCTCTCACTACCAGGGGGAAAGTCTGTGAGAAATCCACAAAGGGTGATCTGAGCCAAAGTCATGCTTTGGGGATCACTCATGCCTCTTTTACAAAGACAACAAATGGCGCTGCCTGAGGACAGCTGGTCTGTGGAAGGTGATTAAGGAAACCAAGTCTGTATTTACTATGCAGCATCTGAGCAAACGGCATTTCTAGATAGGGCTTGCACAGGCACTGGAAAAATGTTAAGGATGCAAATATTGAGGAAGGTTGGAAACACCTGATCCGGGTGCATTTCAATTCCTGATGGGAAGGACAGGAGCTTCCCAAGACCCTCTGTCATGGTCCAAGCACCTTTTGAGAATGAGGACACACACTCAGGACAGAGCAGGCATGGTTTGGGCAGATAGTGGGCAAAAGCCGGTGGGCAGCATCTCAAGTGCATGAGGTGGAATTGAGGAAGGGGAAAGAGCATGGAGGGAGGCTAGAGATAGTTGTTTCAGGCATCAGCAACACAGTAGGACCCAGCATTTGTCTTTGGCCCTATTTCTTTGTCGTTCCTGCCAAGTGCTAATAGGAAAGGATAGCGTAGGGCATTGTGATAAAGAGGCTACAGAGGTTGTACAACTCATTTCACTAGTGTCACTGCTTGCAACAGGCCTGCAAGCAGCTCCTAGGAAGGGTACAGGATTTTTTGCCTTCCTCTATCACTTAGTGCAGCCTTTGTTTACTAGGAGTTCATGCCACAGGCTATCGGATTTCCTAATCAGAATGACCAGAAAGAATGGTTTTCATAAGGTACTTTCATGCGCATGGAACTGCATGCATAGGAAGTGAGGTTACTTTGTGTTCTCTTCCTGGTTTTGTTACTGATGGTTAGGCTGTATTTTTTGCAGTGACTGGTATTTTACCAGTCTGCTGTAATATTGAAATTATACCTGTTTTCTCAATCTTTCTCCCTTTTTCCTTCTTTCTCCCCCTCCCCCTTTCCTCTTACTGGAAAGGTAATAATTGAGCCCTGCAGATATGTTGTCAAGAGTAACTTCTAGCACCTCCAGGCCTCTGGATTAGTTAAACAATCAGATCTGACACAAATCATTGTAGCAAGTTGTAGGTCTGACTCTAGTCCATGAGGTAGGCGTTGCTGCTGCACACATCAGTTTTACTGGGGCAGCCAAGGCATGTAGGGGTAGCCAGAGAATCTCCTGCATGAGGGAGGCCTTACTGGACCCCTGCTGAGGTGGAAAGTAGTTATTGGGAACCTGCATTTCTGTTGCCACGTCAAGAATTTTCTTGCAGGACCATTAAAAATTCTAAATCAGGCCTCAGAAACAGCTGGCTTAAAATCACTAGGAAGCAGGCTAATTTTATTTATTGTTTGCTTCTGGAAAACCAGAATGCGAGTAAATCATGCGTTTGAGCTTTACCCTGTGATCACGGGGGATAGAGATGTGCTTTTAAGGCACAGGCAAGCAGAAGTTCTCATCTGCTCACACAAGCCATGAACTGAGACTGTAAGTGAAACGTGAGGTATTTGCAGCCAAAGAGAAGCAAGCAGCAGTATCAAAAAGGCTTGATTTGGCCATTGTGTGACCCCTAGCATAGCAGCCAGCCACAGGAGGTACTTGCAGGTTCTCCCGTTGCAAACCAGCAGCGGCCAACAAGCTGCAGACTTGGGAAGCCTTCCCCTATTCCGGGTTGGGGAGCAGGAGGCAGGCAGAGGAACTGAACTCCGCTAGGGGAGGCAGAGAGGGAGGGAAGCAGGAGGAAGGGCAGGTTGGTTCGTGATCCGCCCCTGGTGGGATGCCAGCTGGGAGACCTCTGGCTCTGTGCTGGCATACGGCAGCGCTGAGCAGCACCTCTTGCACATTGAGTTTTTCTTCAGCGTGGAGCCATGGGGCAAGCGTGCTTAGGTGGTTGCCCTCCTCCTTGGGGGAGACAGGCATAGCCCAGCATGCGGTTCAGGGTGGCCGTTGTGCTGTGTTTTTTCCTGCAGCAAACGGGTTTCTGTGAGCTGCCAGGCAGGTTGCAAGCCTGTTCAGGGAAGCCAGGCAACACATGAGGGTCTGATGTCTGCATCGCTTTCCTTCCACCCCCGCTGCACAAACCTGCTGCTTTGGGCGGTCTGTTGAGGCTTCTTTGGAAAGACTCCAAAGTAGACCTAGTCCAAGGATTTACTGGTCTCCGCTCCAAGGGTAAGAGACAACTTGCAGGCTCGTCACTATGAAGGCATCAACCTAGCCATGCCAACCATGGCTGCTGGAGATGTCTGCATGCTCCCGCTGAGCAGAGTGAGCCCGACACCCTGGCTGAGCATTGGATGAGGCCTTGGCAGCTGGCAGCAGTGGGGCTTGGGGCTTTGCCCAGCTTTGCTGTCTTCATCTTCTCCAAGACCACATCCTCTCTCTCAGTGATGGCTCTCCGGCTCTCCTGGAGGCAAAGTCAGGCTGAATGCGAGTTGCAATGCATGAAGACAGGATGGCACAACTGAGACAAACTGACACCTGGTTGAGATGTAACCGAGCTAGTTAAAAGCTCCCCTGCCCGCCATGGCTGAATGCAAGAAGGATTCAGGCCACAACACAGCTTGACCCATTCTTTCTAAGTAGATGTTTTCTCAAATCAAGAGAATCCCATGCTCCTTCTTCATCACACACTCCGCTGAAGTTACTTTGGTTAACTACAGGGCTGGTATGTGTATGGAGAGAGAAGCAAAATCATTTTGTCACTGCCTCTCGGTGCACAAATAAGCCATGCCAACATGCTTTTCACAATCGCTTTAGCTTTTCTAAATGTTACAAAAACAAACAGAAGCAAGATAAGATTGTAGGCCCGAATCAGGAGTGAACTTGCTGCTCTCTTAAGTGAGGAGTGTGTATAGTTATATGCCAATTCATCACATATATACAGGATGTCTATCATCCTACAATATGGCCATAAAATATACATTATTGAAAATATTGTCATTTATCAAATTAATTGATAGTGTCAACAATTGAAATAAATATTTTACAGTACGTAGTTCCATTATACTCACAATACAAATCGTGCCGGTGGCTTGCAGGAGCAATCAGTGTTTAGTGTTTGTGAATCAAGAGTTTCCTGCTATGGTTTGTACACATTCTTCTGCCCTGAGACTAGACGTACAGAAACATGTTACATCTCTGCACACAACACAAGTACAGAGAAATCTCTGTATTATATTTGCAAGCTCTGTAAATATGTGCTAAAAATATAAAGTTTTTGGAAGATAAAGAAAAATTACTTGCTTCCTAAAAGTTAGGAAGGTTTTATCGTTGGAGGGAAAGAATTATGTGCAAATTATCATTCAGCATCTTTCTTGCAGGACACCTGGGGAGATTAAACCGTGTCTTGTTTAAATGAGCTAGGCCACTTCTCTCAATGTTCCCAAACCCAAAGATTCAGAAACGTGGGAGGCAACATGCCTTTTCTGCTGCTCATTCTCCTCCCTCAACAGAACCCAAGAACAGTTGCAGCCACTCTCAGCTGGCAAGAGCTCATGCTGGTGAACCAAGCTTGACTCCAGTTGTGCCGCTCCTTCAGCAGCTAGATGCTCACAACGAGGTTATTGCTTAGTGTTGCTGCTGTCATTTAACATGTGCAGAAAATTGATCTCTATGTGTGGAAAAAACATTTCGCAAATAGGTGAACTTAGCCCTGGCTGCTGAAGAAATTAACCTCGTACTTCTCCCAGGTAATTATGTGTGCCATGAACGCGCAGTAGAAACATCTCTCAAGCATGCAGTTAAGTGTTGCATTGAGGAATGGGGTTTGTTTGTCAAAAATGTGTTATCTTAATGCCAGTGAGGCACTGAAGCCTCAGGTTGTTATTTATACGACAACTTTTCCTAAAGACTGTACTTCATAAAATGTGGCAGGAGCACATTTTGCTTTAAGTTGTCTTTTGCTTGTCGCATGTAGTTTGATTTATGTCCAAGGTCCCATTTGTTGTTTTCTGTTGTTTTAATCTTAATACCTTATTTCAATCTGCTTGCCTCCTCAAATCCCCCCGGATATTCTGGAATATTAAGTAGCGTCTTACAGGTTTTGTATGAAGCAAATTCTATTACATTTGTCCTATTTTTTTTTTAAATGTCTTTTTCTCCTGTTGATGTTGAACACCCACGTAAACAAGCAAAACAAACTCACTCTGCAAGGGATGAGACATGCAATGAAATATCCTGGAGCATAATCTAATGCTTAGGTTAGACTCCCAGAATCTTTAGTCTTTCAACCTTCAATACTGCTTGCAACAACTGTAGGTAAAAAAACAATTTCGGGCAGTAGATTGCTCCCTTACGTATGCTGCTTTGCATTAATTTAATTTTGGGATAAGACAAGAACATATTTGAAGCTACTTGGAGCACAGTCATTTTCCATACGGTTTGCTATTATTACTATTAACAGTACATTTTTCATATATATTACTGTGAGCAGTGAGCGGTTCTACCATAAACTTTCAGTCCTTAGAACAACAAAACTCCCTAAATATTGGTTGTTTTGATAGCCATACAGTGGGATTTGGGCCTATGAACTTAGTCAAACCTCTTCGAGCCTTGTTTCTCTGCTTTTCATTCGGGTTTACTATTTTGACCACTTCCCTGACTTGTTTACATCCCTGTTTTCAGCAGGTTGCAGACCTGTTCATGCAGCGCTGCGTGTTTCATCAGTCTGCCTTTGAGGGCACTCTTGATATGCTTCCAATGTTCGGATTGATTTGTTTGTATCTGCAGCTTTTGCTGCACACCATGTTTTAAGAAAGAACTAACGCCCTGCATGTAAGGGGACGTCTGCGATACCTAGATTTAATATCCAAGCAATGACTACAAAGCAGTACATTTCGGCAGGCCTCTGGTTAGGCGCTGAGTGCCTCCGGGTCGGTGGGAGGTGGGAGTGCTCATCGCTTCCCGGGGGCTGCAAGTTCAGCGTCGTATGTGAGCATACCAGTATCTGCTCAGCTTGTGCAGGCCAATGGGTTGGTTCAAACAGCAGGCAGAGAGGAGCTGAAGATGCAGAAGTGGATCCTGCGTATGTGGGATCACGCATGACTCCAGTGAGTTTGGAGTCACTGAAGTGACTGAGGTCACTAAAAGGCTGGTTCGAGGGATACTGGTAGAAGGCTCACAGCCTCTGCGGTGACGACGGGTTTCGTTCCCATTTTTCGGATCACTGTTGGCACCATTACATCACGTGTTATGGCCAGAGTAAGGGCGTTGTGGATGCGAAGAAACCCCAGCCTAAAGGTTCCACGTGAAGCTGTATGAAATGTGTTATTCCAAGTTGGCCCGGCCAGCATTTGGCAAAGTCTGAGGGCAGTAAGGAGTGTGACAGCTGGAACAAAACCCAGAGCTTGGGAGGCATGAATTACAAGGGGAGTCTGGGGGGATCTGGATCTAAGTTGTTTAGGGCTGGGGTTTTGGTGTGGGTTTTTTTATGTAATTAAAAAAAAAATGTTTCAAAACTATTTTCAAGTAATTCATAACGCTGCTTTAGTTTCTTCCATTATTTCCATAAGGTGTAGGAGTAAGATCCTGTTGTAACACATTTGTAACAGTTTAAACAGATTCATCTATGAAGTACATGGTGTTTGATTAGGTCTGAGTACATGACTTTACGTGTTGAACTTTCACTTCTAATGCATGTAAAGCAATACAACTGCTGGTGGGCAGTATACATAAATGCTTTGCTTTATATTCTCGTAACAACTGTGTGGAGCAGCGCCATTTTTGCAGTGTGACAATAATGTGGGAAGTACTATAATTGTCACAGATATCTTCTGCATTCAAAGTCGTGACTTGGCTCCATAACGTGCATCATGCATGCAAATAAATATGAATCAATACCCTTCATTTTTGGCCTTTTCAAAACAGTAACAGGAATTAGAATGTGTTCAGAATATTTTATGCCTGAAAAATATCTTTATGGCACACTGCTTCCAAACAACCCCAGCATTTCTGGGGAGGGTAAACCGTCCAAGGGATTAAGGCCTGCTGAGCAACTCTACCGGCGCTGGCTGTGTACCGGCTACTGTCACAGCAGGAAAAACTGCAAAGAGGATTGCATCTTCTGCTCTGGACTGAAAATTGCAGCAAAGAAGTGAAAGAAATGCTGTGCAGGTTAACCTGCTTCAGGATAACCGTGCACTGTCCTGGGCTGCCAACAAAGCAGCAGACAGGTTCCATTTATTTCTTCAGACGTGCCAGGGTGCTGGTTTTGTACCTCCTGGGCGTTTAGCTGTGGAGCACTGTGTAGCTCAGGTTCTCTTTTTCAATGTATACACGGAGTGACCGAGGGAATTACAAGATTCCTTCACCTCCAATGCTGGCGGTACGCAGCCCATCCTGTTCCCTGCCTCTGAGCCATTCCTGGTGAAGAGAACACTGTCTCCAGACATTTCACTAAGTGGGTTATCTGGGCTTTTGATGCTTTGCCACGTTGTACCAGCAGTGCTTGTGATGACTACAAGAAAAGGACTGGGAAGTGGCCCAGTGTGTGTAATTTATGAGGTGACTTAAGTAAATTGCACATTTTAAGAAAGGGATACAATAGGACTGATTGTGATCTGCCAGGCTTCTGGTGCCTTCCCTTGACATAGGCACTTTGATGGGTAGCCCAGGATAATTCTCAAGACTGGGCACAGCCTCTTGTGGCCAGTTTTGGTTGACCCACCCAGCTATCCCGCAGGCCATATTGCTAGGAGTTACAGTACCTGTAAGCAAGCATAATGTCCTTCAAAAGATATTTAATTAATCCAGAATGCAAGAGCTAACTTCGTAACAACCTCAGCACCAGCAACACATCCGTCCTGTTCTCTTTTGCCAGTCTGATTTCTCATAAAAAGCTCCTGACTCTGACAAGAGCTTTGACCTTCAAGGTTTTAGGTAGACCAGTGTCCAGGCATCCTCAAGAAGTGCCTGTGCATGGTCTTGCTTTTCAGGTTTGTTAAACTTGTCAGCCACAAGGATGGAGCTCTTCAAAGGAGAAGTTGGGGCATTTTAAGTGAAGTAGGCTTCAATCAGAAGGAGCAAAGGAGAAAGAAGGGAGAGAAAAAAACAAACCCAAGCACAACCAAGCTGGAGAAAAGAGAACGGTCATTTGTTGTCACACCATTTGTATCACAGCAATGGTATTCAATTGCAACATGCAACTTCTAGAGCAATATCGAGAAGAATTTGGGTAAGTCCTGGTAGCCCGGAACAGGCACTTGCAATAAAGCCAGAGAGAGGATTTCTTGATTTCGTCACGGCGTGAAGGTGCTAAAGTGCGTTTACCTTGCATCTAAATGACCCAAACATGTTAACCAGGGCCTGTTTCGTGCACGTATGCACTTCTCTAATGTAGAAGTGAGGTCAAGAGGCAGCCGGCCGTCAACAGGTGTTTTTAAAAGACTGCAGTGAAGACGCAACTGATCTAATGGCGAAGAGTAAACACCGCCATTAAGGGAAAAGGGGGTCAAGTCCGCCTGGATATTACCCACCTCTCCGGTGCCACCATCGGTAACGCTAAGCTGGCGGCGAAGCGACGGGATACACCGCAGCTGAGCCCCCGTCGCCCTACTTCTCACGTACGGCCCTTTCCCCGGGGCGGCCTCCCAGACGAGCTGCGCCGCTTTTGCCTTCAACCGCGGACACCAGGGTAAGGCCCACGGGCCCCCGAGAGCGTCCTGCGCCCGCCTGGCCGCTCGGGGGCAGGACCGCGGCCATCCTTGGCCCCGGGGGGGACAGGGAGCGGGGGCGGGGG
>VYZV01026510.1:15434-36808 GCA_013401275.1 Pandion haliaetus | reverse complement strand
GAAGCAACAAGATCCCAAAATTTAAAAGAGCTAAACAGAGGTGAATTCAGGTGGGAATCACAATTCCCCTGTCTCCATCGTATCAGCAAGCAGACTCAAGGCTCCAAAAACCTTTTGACTTAGATGAAGATAGGCAATGGCTGCCAGAAACTGAACTACCCAGTCTATTCCCTCACAGGGGAAAAAACAGGCAATGTAATTTGTTTGTGTTTCTAACGGTGTCTTTGATTTTTATGTATTAATCACTGTACCCTGTATTACTATGATGGCTGATACAAAAACTCCCTGTAGGGGAGAGCAGAAATGCAAGACATCAGCCCAACAAACCACGTGACAGTCCTGGTCAGCAAAACATGCAATGTTCTTGGCACTCCTGCAGTTAGCTGTTATCACGGAGCACAAAAAAGAGAGTACTTTTTGAGGTATTTTAAAGACCTCTACTCTGAGAAATACATTACAAATGTGCTGATTTTTCCTTGCATTCCTTCTGAATGCTGCCCTCTCCCAAGCTTTATTCAGCACATCCAGTAGAACAGAAGAAGAAACAGCTTTTGACAATAAACTACAATCATCCTCTGTCCCTAGTTTTCATAGCTAAAAGCTTATTCCTTCCCTATAAAGGTCTGGACAGAACTGCAAGTAGAATTATTCTCTGTCAAAAAGGCCTCTGTCTCCTCATCGTTTTCAGTGGAGGCAAAACTAAAATGCTTGTTCCCAGAAAACAAAGATCAGAATTCTAAGCAGTAGATAAATTTCAACTAGCCTTTCTCGCAGAACTAACTCTCTGAGAAACAGAAAGCCATTACATCAGCTCAACTGTCCATAAACCGCAAGTGAAAACATCTGTTAACTGTTAGGACTACTCAGAATAAGAACTGGCTCTAACTCTGCTCTAAATTTCTTAAGGATGATTCTCATTAAAAAGTAATTTGCATCTTTACTTGCAGAATACCAGAAATTTACATTTGTACTCGAAGTACTGCAATTTCAAAATCACTGCATAGTAGGAGATTAGTATTATTTTCAGCTTTAGCAATGGAAATTTTTGTGTGCAATAAATCCAACCAGGAAGACTCTTGTCTATAGCAACATCATTTCTTTCGGGCAATAACTAACGTGTCTCTATAGTCTACTTTCCTATACAGGCATCTGAATCTAGTGACATTTGTGTTGGTTTTGCTCAAATCACTAGATTCAAACAACCTGGGGTCTGGGGACTGTTTCTTTTTTAATGCACCTGCAATGATATTCTCATTCCCACAGCAGGTAGGATATGAAACACACTGAAGGGACAGAGCAGTGGTACATATGACACTAAGTTCCTGTCATGATCTCCTTCACAGAGAGACAATGAAGCTTCTTTAATATCCCCTACCTGTGCACACTGAGAGGCCTTTTCTTCCATCTCCTTCCAGGCTTTCAGCATCTTTTCTGAAGCTTAAGAGAAGAGAATTGTTAATTTTTAAAAAGATACAGACACAAAAATAAAGCACGACCCGAACTTTACATACAACAGTTGAATTTGAACACAAAGAGCATAACACTGAATCTCCAAGCAGGAGTCATGACCCAGAGATCACAGAGAGACAGCAGAGTTGCAGCTTAACAACTCCATGCTCAACCTTAACTCACATACAAACCCTTTGGTAGGATCTCACTGTTTGCAATGAGTTTCAGTCAAACTCCACCATTAAGCTCAACAGCTGCTACTTTTGGTTAAACACAGAGTGTCCAAAATCAGTTCACCGAGTCTTTCCGTTTTCCATCATCGTCATTCAGCCCAGTCATAATTTTTGACTCAAGTTTCAGTTTTTAGCCATATATCCAAACTACGCATAAATCACTATTCTCTCCTGAACTGTATTAGTAAGATCAAGACGTTTCTGTAACATTAAAACCATAGCTGGTGCTTCTTCATCTCATCTCTCATCCTGACTTATGCTACCTCCTGATATCAAGCACAGCTAGATCACTCCCTTAGCACTGTTCAAAACGGTGCTTCTACAGTCACCATGCTCATTTGTTCTGCCATGGATGGTTAGTGGCCCTTTGACTGTACATCAAGTGCGGCAACTCTGCCCTCCACTTTATGCCCAGTGACAAGTCCAAATGAATCAGACTCTGAATAAATAAATAGCAAGCATTTACATCACCAGTACTATTAATACTCTAATTTTATTAGCTCGGTGTTCTCAGTGAGGAACAGCTGACCACCTGTTTCATTGCCACTGAATGTCTCCAAAAACATTTTATTTTTTATCTTCCTGCCTTTGCTTCTGCCAAACTCATCTCCTGCATCTGTCCCCAGCTAAAACATACCCATAAAGATGCTGAGGAACACACTGGCAGCTCCTACATTCATTTTCTTTTAATGCTAGTTCTTACCCACAGCCCTTCATAGTCAGTCTGATCCTTTATAGGATCAGCCAAGACACACAGGCAAGTATTACACAACACGTACATATGCCATAAGCCATCTGGTCACTGTATCTCTCCAGGTCAAGGCGAATGCTTTGATGAAAGAATTCCAGCTTTGCTTTCAGTTGCTGAGATGCCGACACCATATTGTTTTTCATTTTGATCAAGTTGGCATTATACCGAAGAAGACTGAGCCTAACAAACAAAACAAGAAAAAGCACGTTAGCTCTAAAGCATATCTGGACTTACGTGGCCAGCGCTGTCACATCACCTGAAAAAAGAGACATAGCTAGCAAAAAATTGTGTAAGATCCTTGGAACAGGGAGTTTCAGTGAGGTCATAGACTCCATCTCACATCTTCAGGAGCTGCAGGTCCTCAGCAAAGGAAGTCCTGAGGAAGTCCTTCCTCATTTCCCAGTTTTTTTGTCAAGCTCACTTAAACAGTCCTCGCAGTGTAGAGTACTTCTTAGCATTTACAGGGTCCTGTAGCGCATGTTGCCCCGATGAATGCTGGTCTCTTTTTAATCACTTGAGATATATGACACTGCCCATTCTGTGACTCAATCACAGGGCAAAACCCTACAAATATAATGAACAGTTCCACTCATTCTGCCACTTGTGAAACGATTATCCTGAGCTGCACTAGGAGGAATGTTGCCAGCAGGTCGAGGGAGATGATCCTCCCCCTCTTTTCAGCACTGGTGGGGCCACACCTGGGTCCAGTTCTGGGCTCCCCAGTACACCAGAGACATGGACATACTGGCGAGAGGCCAATGAAGGGCTATGATGATTATTAAGGGACTGGCGCATCTCTCCTATGAGGTAAGGCTGAGAGAGCTGGGACTGTTCAGTCATGAGAAGAGAAGGCTCAGGGGGGATCAAAACGTACAAATACCTGAGGGGAGGGTGCACAGAGAATGGAGCCACGCTCTTTTCAGTGGTGCCCAGTGACAGGACCAGAGACAATGGGCAAACAATTTGAAACACAGGAGGTTCCCTCTGAACATCAGGAAACTTTTTTTACTGTAAGGGTGACTGAGCACTCGCAGAGGTGCCCAGAGAGGCTGTGGAGTCTCCATCCTTGGAGATATTTGAAAGCCATCTGGACATGGTCCTGGGCAACCAGCTCTAGGTGACCCTGCTTGAGCAGGGAGGGTTGGATTGGATGACCTTCAGAGGTCCTTGCTAACTTCAGCCATTCTGTGAGTCTGTGACTATATTCAAAGTTCAAGTTTTTTCAGTTACTATCAGTCAGGCACTAGGCAGTAAAATTCCTGGAGTGGAATAAGCTCCCAGCCCAAATACATTTTATAATGTAAAAGTAGAGAACAGCAGAGGGTTGTAAAATTTTGGCTAACCCAAACTCCCCGAGATGTACATTTCCATGCAAACAGTCTCTGTATTTGCATAACGAATCTTCGGAATGAGGAGTAACAACTTACATGGCAGCTCTCTGGCCCTGGAAAAGCCTGCTATAATCTTCTTTTAGCCCAATCACGTAGTGAACTGCTTCTGCCCATACCTTGCGCAGCTGAGGAATTGGCAGTTGGATTTTACTATCCTGTACTGAATGCAAGAAAAACACAATTGTACACAAATGAAAGGACAACTCTACGGAGGGATTTCAATGCTTACAATGTTCCTAATTCCTGCTTTAGGTGCCTAAACTAAAGGATCAAGCCACATAAGATCTGCTCAATTTTTATGTGATGCTGCCTAAGCGTGTACAAGCTTTTCATGTTACAGCTCCCCAGGTATTTGACAGCCTGCTACTAGCCAGGCAATGGCTCTTGTCTGAACTTACAGCTGCAAGAGTACTGATTTCTTTGAGCACTTTTGCCTACTGACACTAGCAGACATGGGGCACACTGCATGAAACACAGCACAAAGCAGGACCCATGTGTGGTTTTATCCAAAAACTCTTTCGAAAGCACTTGCCCAAGCTAGTGAAGCAAATTTAATTGCTCCATTTAATCAATTGATACTGATCACTGTTGGCACGTGTGTTTAATCTGAAAATGTGTTCAAATCTTTTGTACATTTCCTCCCAGATTCCTGATGTAGATGTTTAAGGGGAAAAGATGCAGGACTTATGTGTGTTCCCCTATAGAGATAGAGAACTGTCAGTACAATGGGATATCAATAAACGTGTTGTAAAAAGCCTTAGCTCCAAGAGATTCAGCACAATGACACCACACAATATGATTCACCAGACTAAAATAGCCCAGAACACAGAAAAAAAACAATCAGAATAAACCTAAGTGACAGTAAAAGGAGACAGGGAAAACCAGCACAATTTCTGCAGAGCCAGACCGAAGAAAATTAAGCTACTTAACAGTAACTGTATGTCACAAGGCATTTCCTGTACATACAATATCCCAGTAGATGTCTCCTGTCCCTTGACGCTATTTTTTCTTTCACAGAGGTATACAAGGTCCTTCATACAGGTATACTGGGTACGCTCACAGAGGTCTATTAGGTTCTGCAGATAACTACTGTCATTTCAGGAGACGTGTAAGGGCAGCTGTAAGCAGAGAAGCAGCTTTCATGCATGGTCCAAAAGTATACTGATGATGCCAGGGCCAGGCAGCAGCACCAGAACTAAGAGGGACCAACTGTAGCAGATCCCACCAGTATCCATGCAGCAATAGACAGGCTCTACTCCTAACAACTCAAGAGGAAGGAGGGGACTGGGCTTTCTCACGCACTTGGCTCTGCTTGGTGAGACCAGAACCAGAATCAGTGCTATGGGGTTATAGATACATTATCACTAGAACTGAAAACTGTTGGGAAGAAAGTACAAGAGGTTTTGAACCTCTGCCAAGTGTCTCTGAAGACCAGTCCTAACTCATAACCTCCACAGGGGAATGACAGCAGTTCTGCAACTGGTGCAACATGGCCAAGCACACTGGCTTGGCTCTATGATCAGAGCAAGGTGCATTTCCTGAGAGGCCCTGACCAATCAGCAGCATAGAATGAGGGACCTGTTCTTTCACTTAAGCAAGACATGAGAGATGGATCCCAGCTGAAATGCAACTATCACAGACAGTACAGGGCAAAAAGGTACTCTGTATCCTCAGGATGCTCATACAGGGTTCAGAAACATCAATCTAGGAGCTGCAGGAGGGCAACTGCTCATGAACATCCAAAGCACCCAATCTCAGGAGACAGGACTGCAAGAAGCTGAAACCTGTTTGTACCTGTGCACAGGGAGAAGGAGAAAGGATATGTGCACAACTTCTACAGATGTTAAACCCTAAGATAAGAAGGTCCCCAACCCTTTGTACCACCCAAGGACATCTATGTAGGCAATCACTCAAGTTCTGCAAACACATCCCAGCATGACGTCACTGCAACACTCTGTGGGTGTGAAGGGACAAGACCCTTTAGCAGAGCAGAAGGCTGCGCAAATGCAATCACAGCCCCCAAGTCAGATTCTTCTTTCCAGGATGTAGTTTGCTGACATAACCAAAAGTTTCCCTCTCTAGGCTACAAGATTAGGTTACACGTATTACTTCCCAAGCCTTCCTTCACATCATGGTTCTGTTCAAGTGGGGCAATGCTTAGGTGGGGTAGATGCACAGAGTTTAATACAAGGGCAAAAACCTTAAATGAATTCTTAAGTTACTCTATAGAAGAGTTCCCAAAGGGCAGGCAGTAAATTCTCTGAACTGCTACATCTACAAAATGTGGAGATACAGAACTGTAGATGAAACTTTGTTAGGCTGCCCTATGTTCTTAAACGCTCCTCTTTGAATTAGACAGTGCCCTTCAAGACAACACACACAGATTTGTAAGGCAAATGTACTTTCATATTACATGAGAAGCAGCGCTTCCAGTTCCCAGCTGTCCTCCAGCATACTTACCAATGTAATTTACACAATCAGACAGACTCCGAGAAGCAAAGGGTCCATCGTAGACAGTTTTGCTTTTATCAAACAAATAGACCATGTAGCTATCCCAGCCTCTCTGGTGAGAAAAGAAAAGAGAACATCAACAAGAGAAATCCCAAACATAGCTCCTACTAACCCAGAGGGTCCTGGTTACGTCATGAACTAATTATTGTGAGCAGACACTTTTCTCATCAGGTGCCTTAAAAAACTGATTTTGATAGATCCCACAGAAACACAGGACCCTTTGCTAGCAAGTTATTTTATTTAAATATTTAGACAGAGTACAACTATAGAAATCTGCTAACATTACCCAAGAAAGAAAATAATGCTAGACCTTAAGAGTTACTACACTTACAGAGCAAACTGTCTCCATTGGGAAAAGATTAAGGCAATTTATCTTCCCTAAGATTTTAAATTCCCTGAGAAAGTGAAAGATGTTAAATGGACAGAATCATTCTTACTACGCCATCAATAACACACTGGGAAGCAGGTTTCCGTGGGTCCAGGCAAATCCCTGTTTCCAACAGCAGTTCCTGATTTCCAGTACTTATTCCAGTTTCAAACTCAATCCGAATCTGAAGGGAATGAAGGCTTTCCTCGGGATGCAAGAGAAATGAAACAATCTTGGCAGAGGTCATATTTAGGATGTGTACTATCTGTAAAAAGAGTACAAACTGATTACAAATCACTGGTTATCAAAGACAAAGGAAACAAAGGCCTGGGAGGGAGTATGTAGCAATTAACATGTTAAGACTGAGAGGATCATTTGAGTTTTAATGACTACAATAGTCAAGTTCAGAAGTAAAGCCCCACAAAATAAAGCTTGAAGCCTGGGCCTGTAATTTTTAATTTAATGTCAGAGAAAATTACAATTAAATGCACTAATAGCCTTCACAAGCCGTGCTGCAGCTTAATTACATCAAAAGAATGGTGACACGCTAGCATAAAGGCCATCTTTACCCTTGCTGTCTCTGATTCTGGCCAGTACTGCTCCCAAGAAAGGTCCCCTTTCCTTTAATCCCTCCATACAAAAAAGCAGCTACATACCAGTGCTTGTCTTCTCACTGCTCTCATGTCCCTCTCTATAGTTTTACTATATCGGGGCAGAGACTGTAGGACCTAAACCACACCACAGTATACAAATTTTGACAAGTCCCAATTATTGGCACAGTATTTTGTGTTTCGGGCTTTAATTCCTTTAGAATCCTTCCAGATCAGACAAAATTATCCTCTGGCTTCTACACGTACTTGCCTCAGCTGGTCTTACTCTAGCAAAGCTCCAGTAATTACTTGAAGGGGAAGAGTCAGGTGAATGTAAACAGTGTTCTACTATAGGTACTACTACAGTATATGGACCTGGAGGTCACAGCATCAGTAGTGGAGCTCAGGAAAACTGTTACTAGCAAATATTAAACCATTATTTGATCTTGGCAAGTCCTTTCTGAGAGGACAAACAGTAATACAGGGTCATTATTCCGCTCCAAGTGCAAACCTAGAGATTAATATTGCTGGTGATATTTTGCCTTCACATATGCATCAGACAGGCTGTATATACTCACGTCCTGATACCAAGAAAAACATTCCTCATGATCCTGCAGCTGGATGATGCCAGGATTATAGCTTCGCTCCACTGAACACACTTTCTGTACTTTGAGATGCTTTCAGTAGGCCCAGTAACAACCCTCACTCACCTTCAAATTCAGTATGCGATCCATTATTAGGAAACAATTTGGACGACTGGTCTCAGGATCTAAACCTCCACCCCTCTGTTGTGGATCCCAATTCAGCATCAGTTGCAACCAATTTTCCATCGGTTCTACAATTAAACTAAAACAGAAGGGCCATAAGAAAGAGAAGGCGGATATTTTACAACTCTCAGTCCACTTAGGAAACTAGGGCCTCACAGCAGCAATAAGATGACAACTCTGGTTAGAGATGATATGCGTGTAACATCTGTTAAGCAAGTGTGAAGAACAGTGATTTCACATGAACGGTCGCTCATCCTGACAGCAGGGAAAGCACGGGAGGGGACGAAAGCACATACAGAGTGAGCATCCCCACTGTAACAACAGTCTTCACTGACCTCAGCAGTAGCACACACCCATCCAATATACCTTGCATTACATTTCTTCTTCTGACTCCTATTCATTGAGTCAAAAGTATCTTGACACATGAGCAAGGTGTGTCAAAATGGATAAGGGTAAGAATTGTTTTTTGGTTCTTTTTCCTCCAAAAACTATCTGTGATGCACAAAATCGAACAGTTTTCAAAGCCTTGTCTGCAGAATAACCATCCCCATGCTGCAGAGCCACCTGGAGTGTTCTCCTCCATGTTTATCCACACAAGAAGCACATACATTTATTGTCAAGAACATCTTTGAAGACAGTACACAGTGCAAAAAGCCCAAAGCACTGCCACAAAGCCACTTAATTTAATTCTCAACTCCAGTACTTTTCCTAGAAATCTGCCAGTGCCAATGAGTTGCTGGGCACATCTAAAGACACAAGTGCTAAATAAGGGACAAATGATCAGAATCTGACTTGTGACTCAGTACAGAGCAATTAATTCAGATTGAAGGCCCTCCTGGAAGTCTTCGGTCTGAGCCCTAGCCCACAGCACGGCCAATGTCGCAACTACAGCAGGCTGCTCAGGACTCTGTTCCAAGCCAGCCTGGACAGTCCCCCAGATGGAGATCCCCTGCTGCTTGGGGTCCTCTCCCAGGGACTCATCACCAGCATGGGGAAAACCTTTTCTTGTGCCCAAATTTCGTTTCCCTTATTGTAACTTGTGCTGTTGCCTTTGGTCTTTTTGCTTTGCTCCTCTGAGAAGAGCCTAGATCTGTTGTCTCTGTAACGCCCCAATAGACAGAAGACAAAACCGGATCCCCCTTTGCCTTCTCTTCGCCAGACTTAAGAAGCCCAACTTCATGGGCCTCTCCTTGTATGCTCTATTCAACAGGCTCTGACCATCTTTGTGGCCTCTGCTGAGCTTGCAGCAGTTTTCCCAGCACAAGTACTAGAAGCTTCTGCTTTCACAGAGCAGCTAACTCAAGTACTTGGTTTATGAGATTCAACACCATCAAGTTATCTGGTAGATGTTACTTAGAGGCCTCATGATAATGAGTGGGAAGTAGTCACAGAGTTCACACTGCAAGGTGAACTGCCATCATCCCACAAACTGCAGGGTGAACTGCCAGTGGAGAGCCCAAAGTATCAAAAAGAGCCATGTGGCTATGGGCTATTCCTTAACAGCAAATGGTAGCGTTCCAGGAGCTTGAAACGCTCCTTAGGAGAAAGGAGTCCTTGTGATAAAGGAGGCAGAGAAGCTCTCAGTTTAAAAGACAAGCCAAAAATTATCACATGTAGCCACAAGGACACACTTACCCACAGAGGCTGTGAGGCTGTGGCAAATGGGTACTGAAGCGAACCTCCCCATTCATCTCTTCAGAAGCAAAGATGTGCTTTGGATCCTTCTTCCTGATTTTTTCATGCCTAGAAAATAAAATCCTTTGTGGATATACTGACAATGTTATTTTCATAAAGGGCCAACTGAATATGGCAACAGCAAAAAGCACCAGTCCAGTAGCTTTAGAAAACAAACTCTTCTTTCAGGACAAAGATGACATTTCCGAACAATCCGCCCAGAACATCTCCATGTGGAAGAGGGGTGTCCTTGCAATTAACTCTTGTCTCTGGAAACATTTTTGCACATGCTTGCAAGGAGGTCTGGACAGCATCAAACGAGGATTAACAGGTAACAATTCACTGACCACAGAGCAAGCCTGCACAACAAAATCAGCCTCCACACATCAATGAGAGAAGATTTGCAAGAGTCATCTGGCAGAATCACTGCCCTTACCTCGATCCGAGTGAAGCATCTATAAGTGTTAGAAACACAGCATGCTATCGGATCCAGTACCGGGGAAAGCATCACCAGCAACTCTGTCTCAGTCTCCTCACCTTGGCTCACTTCAGCACTGGCCTGAACCTTGCCCAGAGCTCAGCTGCTCCTGGAGCAAGAGGATTTCCCAGGGCAAGTTGACAGTCAGCAGTCAGCTCTGAGGCAGCTGAATGCTTCTTGCTCCTGGAGGCTGACAGCCTGCTCTCTGTCCCAGTCAGTCCCAACTGGAACTGAAGCTACATGCGTGTGGCCTGCACTGTTCTCCTCCTTCTTTTATGGATAGGGAAGAGCTGTTTCTAATCTCATTCATTTATTAGTTTTCTACCACTTAGGTTAGGAAATCAAGTTTTCCATGCTGGAAAAAATGTAAAAAATACTGAACTATTAAAATAATAAAATCTCAAGAGTTAGCAGTTAAAAAGTGAAACTACTGCAACATATTGGTTAAAATTATTTTTTGTTAACACATAATAATTTAAGCTAACACTTACATAAAAACTCAAATTTACCTTTTCTCCTGTTATTATTTCAATATTAACAGAAAAGCAAGCTTCATATTTTTTCTGTTGCAGAATCACCCTTTTAAAAACCAAGCTTACATACACTCCTGGTATTGCAAGATAAGAAGTTAAAATATAAAAATATATATTTCTGCCCCTTCTTCTAGCCCTCAAAAAGCAAGCAGAAACCTCCATAAGCAGGTTAAAGTCTTTTAGTCACCACTTTTGTAAAGTTACTTACAAACATGTAACTGTGTTTACTACACAAAACATGGTCTGCCTTGCTGTGTGTTATTTATTGCTAAAAATAAGCAACCTCACAGCCTAGGTGAACAAAGGACTGTATCACTCCTTCCCATTACATTTTTCTGACACTGATACACAGACTGGTTTATAATTATATTTTTTGATTCAAATTTCACTTGTGAAGGAATTATTATGACCAGAGGCTACCACACAATGTAATAAGCATGTACTCAATATGTATAAATAGCCAATCGAACTGTCATTGATACTACTAATATATCAATGGCTTCTGCAAAGCATAGCAGACCACCAGCCTCAGCACCTAACAATAAATTTATCATTCTGGTTCACACTGTCCCCTCACCACAGGCAGTAGCTGTCACTCCTATTGCCTGGCATGACCTCTTGCAGAGTGAGAGTCTTACCAGGTAAACGGCTGTAGATTATGTAAGAAAGGTCTAAATCCTGCAATGCATTCAAACACCATCGTTCCAAAGCTCCAGTAATCAACAGTAACTGAGTAGGATTTATTCTCAAAGAGTTCTGGAGCCTAAAAAGGATCATAAAAAGACACTTTGAAAGTGGTATTTCAGGTCATCTATTTTCTTGCATTTTGGCAGAGGCGAAGCTACATCAAAGTGTGGCCCCTGACTTCCGGAGCAGCACAAGGACCCTGATGCAGCCCCACTTAGGCTGCCTGGTGGGTTGGGGCCTGGAGCACCCAACCCATGAGGGGATGGGAGGGAGCTGGGCTTGTTGGGTCTGGCTGTGGAGACGCTGGAGCAGAGGCGGGCTGAGAGCAGCCCCTGACCATCGCAGAGGAAGGGATGGAGGGGATGGACGGGGCCAAACTCATCTTGGAAGCGACATGTGATACAAGGGGCAATGGCCCCAGATCACCATCTGGGAGGTTCAGGCTGGACATGAGGAAACACTTCTTCCCCTGGAGAAGGAACACCCTTGGCACAGGTCCCCAGAAAGGTGCAGGATCTCCATTTTCAGAGTGAAACCCTGAAATGGGCTTGGCTGGGCCAAGCAACAGCTGTCCTGACCTAGTGCTGGTGACAGTCCTGCTGTGAGCAGGAGGCTGGACAAGGGACCTCTGTAGGTTCCTTTTGACACACACTTCTGTGTTTCTGTAAAATGTGGCAATGCCACATCACTTGTATACATGGGGAAAAAAAAAAAATCTTACCAAATATTGTAATGTTCCAACAAATGAAGTGCATAAACTTCCTTGATCCAGATCCTTTGCGTATCCCAGGTCTATTATTTTGTGAACAATCTGTAGACAGTTTAAATAGTTCACCAGAAGAGTAAATTCAGAGAACCCCCCCTAAACAACCCAAAATCTGTGCAGTGACATCCACAGCATACACTGAAAGAAGAGGAAAGCCAGAATGGAAATTCTGGTGAAAGTCCACAGCGAAGCTTTGACGTGGGACACAGTGTTAAGCCTTGCTGTTTCACCACGTAAGCTGGCATTGTCCACCTATCTCAACTTAGACTCGATTTTATTTGAAGCAGCTTGCCAGTTACAGCTTGGCCAAACAGAGTATCTAGCTTTTTATCTGGAAATTGAAAGTTACTTGTTTAAAGTGTAATGATAGAGAAAACCATTTTCCTAAGAAATCCATTAGGCTGACTCTCTGAATTAGCTTGATTATATATGCAGCCCTCAAAGCCACAAGGACAGGGATATGCTACAATCTCCTATCGCCCATATTCTGTTGCAGGCAGGTTCTTGAATGGAAGCAAATGTTGTTTGTTTTTAATGGCAAGGATTTAAGAATAAGCAAAATAGGATTTGTAACTTCAAGAAGACATAAACTTTTAGTAAATTCACAGTTGAGTTTTCCACCCAGTTCAGTGCCACAAACTACTTGTTCTCTTTTATTTCTCTTGGGTAAGATGAAGCTGCTGACAACTTCCAGAAATGACAGTGGGAATACCACTGACAGAAGCCACCTGACTTACCTTCCCACCTTCATCCTGAAGAACAATATTTTCAGGCTTTAAATCTCTATGTATAATTCTGTTTTCATGCAAATACTGGATACCAGATCCTGAAAGACATGTGTTTGATTTAACAGAAAATAAACTCACATTGATTAAAGATACATCTGATAAAAATCTAATATCCCTGACTTTGGGGTTGACATCAACAATTATTTTCATTTTAAAGCACCACTAAGAACTATTGACTTAAAAGGTTCATCAAATTTATGCTAGGACTGAACTAGCTATTCCTCTGCTCTGCAGAAACGGAGGTTGCTATGGAGTTCAGACCTCATGGCATAACTGCAGGTCACATCTCTTGCCTGTAAGGCAAGACAGAAGGCAGCTGAATTCTTCTCAAACTGTAGAGTTACAAAATGAACCACAGCACGCAGACAAGCAAAACAGGTCTCCAAAATGTGCTGGCAGCTTGAAACAGCTCTGCATGTCCTCTAGCCTAAGATCTTGGTAAATTAACGCAAGAAAACAAGAAGACCCATTTATATATGTGAGCACATTATGCAAGATGCTGATGAAAGCAAGCACTGAAATTAATTAAGAAAATGAAACAAGTTGAGTTTCCCTTTGACCTGAAACTACTGCCAAGTAGTGGCTTACAGAGCTTCTAGTAAACTTCCACCACTGCCAAAGCACCACAAGGCAAACCACCTGATCAGGGAAGGGACCGTCCAGCTGTGATGAAGCAGAAGCACGTCTGAAGCTAAAAACCAATTCCTAGGCAGCCTCTGGTTGTTACTGCATGGGGCAGCTGACCGAGGTGCCGCCAGCAATGCCCTGGTCAGTATCAGCAGCAGTGAACTGCGGGGCTCAAGGCTTCCCCTCTGCTGGTGGGGGACTGGTGTGCTCAAAGTAGCACCATTTCAGTCACTCCCACCGCTAAAAATGAAATTCCATGATTGCTTTAAGCCAATCTATGTGGGGGCTGTCCCCAGAAGGAACACAGGTTCCCAAACTCTCCTTTCCCAGATGCAATTTCCATGGCAGCACAAGCATTTAGGGCACCACATGATCAGCTTGATCCTGGGACCCATCCAGCTGGAAACTACTAAGAAAAAAATGATCAGGTTTTAGCCAGGCTGGTTTCCAGAACCTGCTCCTCACCTGGGTATGGGAGTGGCTCCAACAGGGGAGGGAATGGGAGCACACGCCCAAGAAAAGGCAAAGAGCAGGACTTTGCCTTGTGGCAACAGTCCACACTTGAAGTGGCTGGAGGGGATAGTGGAGCCACTAACAAAAAAGAAAGAAGAGAAATACTACCTGCAGGAAGGGGAGAAGTCACTACTGGTCCACCCAAGTAACAATATTGGCCACTAAATAAAAGATTATCAAGCAAGTGTCTGCCACAGGACACAGCCACAGACAAAACAGCAAAAGACAGCTTTCAAAATTTGAAGGGGGGGTTGGTTGTTTGTTTTTTCAAGTCATAATTTTTCAATCTTGGAGATGTGCAAATGGAAATAAAAGAAAAGGTCCCATGAAAGGCCCAAGGCAGGTATTGCATTTTCTCATCTCCATCATGGGGTATTTAAAATTTTCCTATGTAAAAGATATTCTGACGGCACATCATGTAAAGCCTACTTCTAACCAGATGTGACTGTAAATTCATTACAGGATTATGTTAAGAGAAATATCCAACCCATCAGGGAGAAAGTCCCCAGTCTTCAGTGATTTACCACTCATTTATACATTTAACAGCTTCGAACTTGCATTTCTTCTCCACTGCATTTTCAAATCTTTGCCAAAGACATTAAATTTATTATGAAGACAACAGACCCCATTCTGCAGGTGGAAGGGGAACAAGGATGAAGGAACACAGAGTTGCGCTTGATTTCAGGAACTCAACTGCAAGCCTTCTGAGCACTGAAAGGACAGAAGCCCAGGCCAATATGTCCAAAATAATGTCTCATGCCAAAACTAGCTCCATTCCTATGAACAGAGATGGATTATCTGTAACAGAACTGAAAAACCAAAGAACTCTACTGAGGAGCTCTCCTGAAAAGCCTACTTGCTAGAGAAACCATCTGTATGCATAACCCTCAATCATATGACTTGTCCTCCCCAGGGTGTCCAAGAAGCCGGGCACTTCCTGATGGACAGGAAGGCCTGTTTCAAGCCTCACATCTTACAGTGCTCTCAGTAGTCAGGAATTTGGCATCAAGCAAGCTAAAGCTCAACAGTTTGAAAAATAAGATATTTGATGAAACACTTCTGGATACCATCAAGTTCATGTCACAGAATGATTTTCACAGATTACTACAGCCTTGAGAAATTGCATTAAAGCAGGCACCCAAAGATATCAAATTAAATTGTTCCCTTTGAGCAGTGCTGTCACCTTGGGCTACTCCCATCCTGTATGGATTTGCTGCCTGCTGCCTTTCCAAACTGCAGAATCTGAAATCCACATGATATCAGACACCTTCTGTAACACAGATCAAGTTGCTGTCCGGCTAATTCTCATCTTGTCATCACTCTGCCTCCCTGCAGGCTGGCTGGGGACCTTCCCTAGACCATACACAGCACAACAGCAGTGTTCGTGGGAAAGGTTTCTTCTCCAACCTCGTGCTTCCACCTCCCATGGTGCAACACAAGGCTGGTGCTCCCTGTTACATTGCTCACCAAATACAGTATGGTCCCATCCATCACCTTTGCACCTGTACTTTCTGTAGCCACAGGCAGCTCTCAGACCCTCCTCAGCCTCCCTGCGGCCAGACCCAACAAGCCCAACTCCTGGTGGGCCGAGTGCTCCAGACCCTGAGCAGCTTTTGCATGGCCTTGTCGGGATCTCCACGTCCCTCTGAAACGTGGGGCCAGATGTGGACAACTGTATCCAGATGTAGCCTCCCCAGTGCTGAGTAAAGGGGACAATGATCTCCATCACTGTGCTAGCCAGAACTCTGATGCAGACCAACAGAATTGCTCTTCTAAAATGAAAAGCTTTGCAATGTTTAGGCGCGCTTGTTTTGTGATTGCCTACCTAATTATCTCTCACTTGAGAGCAAATCATTAGCCAGAAGATTGCTGGGCTAGCCACAGCATAGTTGGCTTCCTCTTCTGCTATGGTCTTATACCTACCTTGCTCTCAGCTCCACTCGTTTATCATCTCCTCTGTACTGTGACCCTGAACAAACAAAATTTCCCTCCTACTAAGGAAACCCTACAGAGAGAAGCCACAGGGCAACTTTGGCACTTCTCACATTGACTTCTTGCTTTTTGGCTTGTAAAAGTTACCTTCAAGTGACATGCAGTTTGGCGTCTCCAGAGCCGTGAACAGAAATGGGATTTGAATGGAAAACCGTGACCTTAACAAAACAAAACATTAAGGTCATAGTTACCTACAACTGGCCACTACACAGCTTTTTCAATCCCATTCCACAGACATGTCACTAGTGCAAGCTTCTTGTTTCTGTGATCAGCAGGGATACTGAGTCCTTCCTCTAGAACAGAAACCTGATTTTTTTTAACACCCTGTTCTCATTAGTCCCCTTTTCAGGGTCAGCTGAAAAGAAAAATGCCATTACACATAATAAAAATAACCCAAAAAACAAAACACAAGAAAGGCATTAGACTACATACCAATGTCGCTAAGCAGAGAAAGTATTTGACTTTCCTTGAGTCCACAGCAGTTTTCCGGTTTGTTTAGCAACTACAGTAAAGAAAAATATGTTTAGACCCACAGTGCAACAGTTAACAGTCAAGAACAAAATTTTCCATCCCTTGCTGACATGACACAAAACAGCACAGCTCAAACATAACTCTAGCTGAATGAGCTAGCTGGCTTTGTGAAATCAAAGTGTGGGGGAAAAGAAGACAATTCAGACAAAATGAAAATTCATTGCACAGAGATGGCGTTGAAAAGATTTGCACTGCTAGAATAATACCACAAAAGAATGAAAGCCATCAGAAAGCATACGGGCAAGAGATGCAGGCAGGGCCATATGGCTGCAGGCAACAGGGATCCTGAGACTCCTGCAATCTGCTTGTTCCTCATCTGCTGAAGTTTGGCTTGACAGGATTTGGGAACACCTCAAATACCTGAAGCAGGACTGCTGCTTGGAAGAACAACTCTCCAGTGAAGAAAATAAACTGACAGAACGCAAAAGGAATGGATACACATCTAAGCCCTTGGCATTCAAACACAGCTCACTGATAAAAGGATGAGAAGGAAAAGCAACAGGCAACTCCTAAATTCAGGGTAGGCCACAGAAGAGAAGATCACTGCAGTCATTTACAGCTCCCAAACAGCCCAGCTGGCCCAAAGCAATTGCTGCTTTAATCTGAACAAGCTGGCCATGGACTCTAACAGATCCTGTTTTTCTCAGGGTGCTGTACCCAAGTGATACCCTGCGCTATGGAAAAGCCACCTAGGTATCAGCCCCCGCTGCAAGAGGCTGCCAAACACTGTGCAGCCACCTTTGCAGTCTCTTGTAGTCAGGCCCCACTCCCATAACGCTGCCTGAGCCCTGCAGGATCTGAGGGACAGTACCAGCCACCCACCTCATGGTCAGGCACCTTAAAACCAGCAAAGGGCATGTTCTCCAGTAATGGTGCTATTGCCGCAGGCGGCCCCACTCCACACAGGTCACCTTCTTCAGCTCAGAGCACTCGTCACTGGCTAGCTCTGCCTTGGGACATGGGTCTCCTTCCTGACCACCCTCCTACAACAAGCAGCAGCTGCTCGACACTTCAGCACACTGGTTCCTAGGTTGCCCACCTACTTAATCCTGAGCTAAAAAGCAGATCACTGGCCTGTGTATCACTGGTGTGTCCACAGCATGGACCATGACCTGAACTCTCAACCCTGCCTCCACTCTAAAGTGCTTCTTCAACTCTCTTCTCCCTTGCCCTGAATTTTTCTCCTCCAGGGAAAGCTACGGTAGAAGCACCATAGAAAACCCCCTCCTAAACAGTGTCTTAATGATCTGTCAGTAAGTAGCATCAACAATTTCCTGCATACACCCTGGATCAATCAACATGTGATCTCATATTTACTACACTGATGGCTTTTACAGATGACTGAGGTACACCTCGGCACTGCAGCCACCCCTCCCAGGATGCATTCTCATGTTTTTGCCTGCCTCCCACACTTCAGGCACAACCAGTAGTCAAACCTCTATGGGCAAGAAGCCAAACTTCAACATCTCACCCCTTAAGTTCTGGGTAGATGTGCTGAACAACAAAGGAGGAAAGGGGCAAAGTCAGAAATCAAGCTCAGAGCCCAGAACACTACCCAAGAAGAGCACAAGCATAAAAACATGCATGACCCATAGACAGAAGCAGATGCTTTTCAAGGTTTTATGGAAGATTGCAGACATGCAATGAGGAATTAACAGTGATGCAAAACACAAATGATGCCAAGCAAGAGTAAAAGAAAGATTTAAAGAAAAGCAGAATCAGAAATAAAAAAACCCCTTTTTTCTTTTTCTTTAAGGAACAAAGCATTACATGTGATCAAATGAAATGAAGCACGTTACTTCCTAAATTGTCCCAGCATGCAAACAACATATAAGAATTCATTAGAAATTAAATGATCAAATACTGCATTGCAAGTAGAGCTAATGTAACCCTGAATTTCTTGGCCAGGGTCTCCAATTTACCTTCAAGCAGTCTCAAAACTTTACTGCAAAAATACAACATCGAAGTGTCACCAAGAACGTGATCCGCTACACGTTTGCAGCATCCAAATGCTGTTTTCATACGTACCCACTCCTTTCATTGCCAACCTTAAAATTGTCCCTACTGTTCTAAACAACTCAAAAACAAAAAGTGAGGCTCAGTAAGTTACCAATATACTAGCTGCTATCGCAGATATGCAGTTATTGCATTCAACATCTGCTCACATTCCTCCAGTGCTGTTTAACACCAGTAACGAAAACAACAGAAAAATGAGCTTCCTGATCACTTCGATGAGGCAATTTCTAAGCAAACCTTAATCAACAGGTATTTGCTTCTTCACCCATATACAAATGGCTGCTTCCAGCTGCAACAGAAAGGGAGCATAAACTCTAACAGGCCATGCAGCCACTGCCTGGAGAACTACTGAAAGGTTCCTTTACTCTTGGGTGTTGCTGCTTTGCAGAAGGGTAGTTCCCAGTTCAGCAGGAAACAGGAAAATCTCTGAAGCCCTGGAGGCCCCAATTCAGTACCAAAAGGATCCTTCCCTGTGCTGAGAGCAACACAACACTGGATACACGTGAATCAAAACCAGATCAGACTCCAAACAGATAGAGACACATTGCAGCAAAGCCAAACGTGCTGGATGCAAGTATCTAGGCTATGGGAAGCTGTATTAATGCTAAAGCAGTTCCATGAAAGGACACCCTGCTTCAGGATAAGAGTATCTGCCCCTGGATTGCTTTCTATCCTCTGGTTTCAAAAACACAAGCTTCATTTCCTACGCATGGTTTTTTTCCACATTAGATTTACTTCCCCACACCCATACCTAAAAAGAAAAGTGCCACAGAACATACATGGCTTCACAGACAGCCACAGCTACAGAAAGAGCATTAAGGCCATTTATTTTGCTACATATTGCAAAGCAAAGCAGACATTACCTTCCGGAGGTCACCCCCTGAACAATACTCCATTGCCAGAAGGGGAACATTGTTAACCAGAAAGTTCATCTCTTCGGGAACTTCACAGGCTCTTACTACATTGGGATGGTTCAACCTAAGCACATAGAAAGCTGGATGAAAACTCTTGACTCCTCTTTTGGAAGAATGAGACAACAGATTGTCAACCAACCGTATTTTATATTTCAGGTACAACTTCTGTTCCCCAAATATATCCTTGCTGAGAAACACACTCGTCAACTGGTACCTACCAGCATCCAAATGCATAAAATCCATACCTTGGGAATACAGAAACCAGTGACGAAGAGAAACAATGTCTCAAAGTCAAGGTACAGGACTTTGATGATGGGGATCCGGGCTTAAGTTCTGGATTACTGCACATTCCTGGCAAAGTCATTACATACGTGCGTCTGTTTCTGCATGTGGGGACAGTTTTCCCCTGGCCCAAAGGTTTCACAGGAATCCATTAACACTTGTGTAACTGTACTAGGGAGGTAGAACCAGGCAGTTGAAATCCACATACATGGGGAAGGATTAATTTCTGCAACTGAATTCAAACAGCTGCTTCCTGACTGTCTCTCATACATGTTACTCTTGGGAATGAATGACACACCCAGAAGGAAGTGAAGACAAAGCACTTCTGTGTACACCTTCCAAAGCCTCTGGAAGCCACCACAAGAGCAGCTGTAGCTGTGGGGCTCAGCAATTGTGTTCAGAAAACACATAGGGTGAAGATGCCAACAAGAACAGTGATCACCAAGCCCGGACTTGCAAACTCCGGTTGCCTACATGTGCTTTTCTCCAATGTTGGTGCATACAGTGAGCAGACAAGGGTGACAAGAAGGCAGAGCAGGAGCTCAGTAAAGCTCTATGCAGCATGGGCACTGCAGGCCTTGCTGAGGACAACTCAGAACAGAACTGAGCGGCGTCCCTGCTCCCACCAGTGGGACAGAGCATTTCATACTCCGGGATCTCTCTCAAAAAGGAGGAGGAATTCTCAGGATGATGGAACAACTGTATGAGACCTCTACACCCAGAGCTACTGCTGACAACCATGAGGACAAACGTGGCCAGCTCTGGTTTGCAGGTACCTCAGAGTGACATGCTGGAGAGGGATGGCGGACAGCACAGCGTATGTAGTTTCTCATGAGAAAGCGTTAGGAGACATTATTCTGTACATGCCAGGGCACGACAGGAAAAAAGGAATTCTTAGACATCCGGTTGCTAGATCAAAGATGAACATGCTGCACAGTATGGGAACATGTTAATCATTAAAACTCAACGGACCGTGTGGCATGAGTTTGGAGGAATTTAGGATGGACAAAGAGCCTAGGCAGCACAGGAGTGAATGGCTTTTGGATGTCACTAGGTCCCAAGCCAAAGCACGAGCTAGTACACCAGAGAAGCGCATGGACATCTTGGGATGACAGAGAAACCAGTGCAGAGCCGCTGGGTGACAGGCAGACCCTCGCCCCGGCTGGTTTAGGGGCTGAGGCCCCGGCTGTCCCTAGCCCCGGTCCCTCAGCCCGGCTGGTTCAGGGGCTGGGCCCGGCTGTTCCCGTTCCCCGGCCCCTCAGCCTGGCAGGCTTAGGGCCGCTGGGCCTCGGCTGCCCGGGCCGTGCCGACCCGCCCGCACTCACTTCTTCATGATGTCGATCTCGTGGCACCAGCGGTCCTTGTTCTTGACGCTGAGCTCCAGCCTGCAGGACTTGATGGCCACCCGGGCGCCCGAGTCCTGCAGGATACAGCGCCGTCAGCCGCCCCGGCCCGGCCCTCCCCGCCGCCCGGCCCGGCCCCGCTCCGCGCCGCCCCACCTGGTGCTGGTAGAG